>MU119625.1:3226-37035 GCA_014904845.1 Acephala macrosclerotiorum | reverse complement strand
AAAAAAAAAAAAAAAAAAAAAATAAAAAAAAAAAAAAAAAAAAAAAATTCTAAAAAAATCGCAATTGCGAATATTAAAATTATTAAAAAAACTTTTAAAAAAAAAACTAAAAAAAATAAAAAGAAGCAAACTGTTATTAATAAGCAAATTAAAATTGAACAAAAGAAAAAAAAAACCGATTACAAAAAACGCGAAATTACGAAAATTAAAATAAATCAAAAAAACTACAAAAAAAATTGAAAAAACTATTAAAAAAATCAAACCTTCTAAAATAGTAATTTTGAAACTTAGAGACTCTTATCTTAAGAATTTGAAGTCTCATAAAAAGATTAAAATTACACACGTAAATGCAAAAAAAGAAATAATAGAACATGTAATTAAAAAAAACCGAAAAATTATTCTTCTCGAACGACGCAAGTAGATAGATTTTAGATTGATCCAAATGAATCTTTTAAGTAATGCAATAACAGAAATATATTTTTCTATGTTTTAGTTTATGTAATTATTAAATTATAATTTTTAGAAACTGAATAGTGACATTTTTTTAGGGTGTGCATTCGCTGTGGGTGTGCACGGAGAGTGGAACTCGGTTAATTCGCAATTTGTGGTAGAGATGTTTCCGGAATCCTTCGGTATGGCTTCGATCCTGGCGCTTTTGCATCAAAGTACCCCGCTGGCCCAGGCCCGTTACCAGGCTACAACGAACCCAACTCGATTGAGGCGGCATACCTTCAAAAGCTGAACACAGGAGTGACTGAAGATGGGATACTTGATGCGGCAGGCTTTCAGACGCTGTACGAGATGGAGAATTTAATTTTTGCTATAGGCAGCTAATTGTTTCAAGACCTTGCCGGACCAAATCCCCCAGATGGATCCACAATCCGGCTGAGCGAAGCCCTGAACCCCAAGCGCTTTTGGCTTCAGATGATAACGGTGGATGGCAACGCAACCCTGATTCATCGACAAGAGTTCACCCCACCGGCGCTTCCCTTTGAGCATCAAGATACGTCAGGCGTGCGTGGAGACTTACCCGCGTTTGATGTATCGCAGATTGAGATTGTGGAGACAATTGTGCCACGAAGAGCGTACAAGGTGCTTGTAGATGGCCGGATCCTATTTTGTAAGGTAACAGGTCGCGGCTTTGAACGCGCAGCAATCGGTCGCGATTGCCAAATGTTACAGAGGATCCAGGATGCTGGGCTTACCAATTCAATCCGAGTACCTAGGCTCGAAGGTCTCGTTACTACCAACCAGCAGCTAGGGGCCGTGATTGGCTTCCTAACGAACTATGTAACTCCGGGCTCGCCATCATCTACCCTAAATGACTTGAGAAACAACATGGATCAGGTTTCGAAGCCCCAACGAGAGGTTTGGGCTAGTCAGGCCAAGCACATCATCGAGCAGCTGCACGGGATAGAGGTGATATGGGGCAATGTATGCCCGAGGAACATGTTTTTGGACGTTGAAGGCAATCTGTGGGCCACTGGCTTTAGTGGAGCGCGTACGTCGGGGTTTGTTAGTCTGGAATTGATGGGGACAGAGGAAGGAGATGTGATGGGCCTTGAAATGATTCGTCAGTATTTACAAGTATAACCTGAACTTTCGTCATTGCTTCGAGATTAACGCCTGTGTTGATTAGGGTCATTAAGTGATCAGCTCTGGTCTTAAATATGGTTGATAGACGATTTGGGACGGACGGAAATGTATATATGAAGAAATATCGGTGATACAACGGCATTTATGCTCATTTATTGTTGACTCTTCCTTCCCCTGCTCTCGAAAAAATGGGCTTGTGCTGCTAGAGTCTGGAGGAAATGCCACGACCTTGTGCTTTGGCGAATCGGCGAACTATGGTCATCCGGTAATAAGTTCTTCCATATTTGCAATAGTAAGCTGCTGCTGCCTAACTGTCGGGCACAAATGAAAGAAATTTATTTAAGAAACGCGTGAACAAAGAGATACCTTCAAAGAACATGCTGTTCAACGAAGAGCGCCAGGGTGCAAGGGACCCTCGGTATGCGGGGGGGGGATCTGCACCAGGATGTTCCCGCTTATGGGCCCGTGAGACACTAAATATTTCGACATCTCTTCCATAGCAGCAACAGCTTTTATTGTGATGCCTTCATGCTATAGCGATTGATTTCTCGGGCCTACTGCTCAACAAGTGTATCGAGATTTTCTTCAAGTGAAACTGCTGAGGGCTGAGATTAGAGACTGCACGCACATAGCCAGTCGTTTAAATGGCGAATTGGGCTCGCCAATGTCCAGCAGACAGCCAAAGGCAGATGCGTTCGAGCGGTTATCTACATCTCCAAACCTGATTTTTGGCATGTGGTAGCCTCGGAAATAGACAAAGCGTACTCGTATTATTGTGCTAGTGATATTTTACTGTATTGATTTTGCCTCACTTTAAAGTGGTGGATCACTCGAAAGAAAGCGGCAATAGGCATAGTCACGGCTCGGTTCTTTTTAATATCTATAAAATTTGAATTCAGCGGTTTGCTGAGATGTCTTGTTTCAGAACATGATAGTGGAATGTGGAAGCTGTCGAGTGCTAGCCTTGAAGAAACAATCGATTATCGGGCTATTGGATTTTTAAGCTAGGCATCTTCCGACTCAGATTGCTGTTACGGATGCCGTGATGCGAGCAGTGCAGGCCGAAGTCCGCCAGGGAAGAACAATGATGGCGGGTGGCATCATATGATTATGATTCAGATCGTCTCGGCATGTCCCGAGACTGATCATGGTATTAACTGCTTCCAATTGATGCATACCTGCTATGGAATTGCATTTCTGAAGCCGGGCGCAAGTTGCAATTCCCGAATTCCAAATACCTATTTTGTCAAATAACTTGAGAGAAGGCCTAGCTATCGCACATCAAACTCGGAATAGAATCACCGAACGGTGGATGAACAAGCAACAACTTAACAAGCGAGGAGGCATTCGTGCCTCGTACGCGTCGTTTGCCCTCAAAAGCACCCTAGTCCTTAGGTCTAGATGTCCACATTCATCCGAGCTCCTGCGAGTGGTACCTAATATATCAGCTGTGATGTTCCTTCAAGGGTTTGTTTTCTGGAAGGCCCTGTTACACGCGGATTCTGGGCGATGGACTGTAAGCTTGCTGTTGTGGTGCCCCTGCATGATACAACGAAGACTCTCATCCAGTCCATCATCTTCTGCCACCAGTATTCAACAAGGCCATGCCGTTGGGAGTTGATAAATACCAAAAACTCCATTTCTGCAAATCTTCCCCGGGGGTCCCTTGTTTTATGGTACAGAAGCCGCTGTAGAATTTCAAGACAGGGCTTGCCAGTGGCCCGATCAATGTCTTAAGCCAGACGTTGAACTAGATCGATCTGCGAACGGCGAAGATCATAGAACGCCTCATATGTATGATTCATGCAAAGTCGTTTTCTTCTTGTGCTAGCTGTAGTTTCCTGGGATGTTCGTACTGAACCTCTCACCGGAATGGGCGTCTGAAAACCTCCTATTCGGGGAACAGGGATAGAACCATGAATGTTATGACAGAACACGACTGATACTTGGCATGTTCCGGCCTTGAACATTTTCAGGGCGAGCATTTCACCGCGCTTAATCCCTCCTTAGGTCGCCTAAAGGCAGGAAAGCCGCATCAATCATCGTCGTCCGTCGGCGCTTCTGAAGGTGTAATTTTTCTTGATTCTGATCGCCGGAGTGACACGGTCTTCTACGCAATAGAACCTGTGAGTCTACTAATCTTTCTACGAAATCCGAGGTATTAGCACGTATAGTGGAAGGAGATACCTTGCTGCTTTTTCTTCAAGTATACAAATGAACAAATATCGTGAAGGAATACCCCCATTCACGAGACAACCCAGAAGAAAGAGGCACGGGCGAAGACGGCAGTGTCAGCCCTTCGAGCCCATTGGCACGTCTAAGCCCACCGAGAGACAGTGACTCGAGATCCATGGTAAGCCCTCTCAGCCCGGAATCTTGACAGCCAGTGGAGGGACTCAAGGTGGCGCACCTCGAGTCCACTGTATCAGTCCATTCTGGTGCTGAGAAGACGCATCCTGGACGTTTTCCACTGCCTGCGGCGTGGAGGATGGACATCTTCTCTATAAGTATCCGGGTCCCGTCCTACTTCTCTGAAACGTAACCTGTGCTCTACTCTGTACTCCCACAAACTATTCCACCGTCCCAAAATTCTCAACCTTTGAGCTGGTTCGATCTGGAAATCGCTATAAGTTGTACCACCCACACCATCTCAAATCCAGCCTTCTAAGACAGTTGTCTCGGCAACATCAAGGCAGGCGATGATCATGACAGAGACACTTCCTGATAACAGCCTGCCCGTAGATGATGAGGGGTAAGGAACATTTCATTGTATCCACTCGGAAAATTTCTAAAGCTCTTTAACAGCGAGCCCATTTCGACTGTCGCTGCAAGCGCCGACGCTTTGAGCCTCAAACTCTTTTCCGACAATCTTTCCTCGATCACAACAACAAGATCTCAACCTTTCGACCCGCTCATTGCTCTCCAAGATGTACCAAGCTACAATGA
Source organism: Acephala macrosclerotiorum (assembly GCA_014904845.1). Lineage (NCBI taxonomy): Eukaryota > Fungi > Ascomycota > Leotiomycetes > Helotiales > Mollisiaceae > Acephala > Acephala macrosclerotiorum. The sequence goes on along the minus strand of MU119625.1, from coordinate 32,493 downwards.
ACTCGAGTACAATTCAACAGATCGCTTCCAGCCTTGCTCATTCTTTCACGCCTCTTTCGAACCCATATCTAGCTATTCACCCACCGCACATATCCAACCAAGCCTGTACATCTCTGCCGATAACGTAACGAATGCCTACGACAATACCATCTGTCCAATCCACGACAAGAACAACCAGAACTCAAGGCCATGGACCGGCAACACTTGCCAAGTCATCGAAGGCAGCAATGCTGCTCTTGATCTCAAGCGAACACCTACCAATAAGATCCTCTCAGGCGTACAGACTACCGTTCTCGACTATTCAAATGTTGTTCACGAATCGATGTCTCAGAGAGTACAAAGCATACTCATATCAACGAATCTTTCCTCTGCAGATAAAACGTTTGGTCTCGCCGAAGGATATGCAACTACTTCTTCGCCCTCGGTTCCTCAAGCCCAGTCGCTGCCCACTGCCGCTCTTTACAAAGGCTCTACACCTCGACACGAACATACAGCTAAGCTCATGGATCATTATGGAACAACGCATGCTGCTGTCTACACCGACACGACTCAAGCTTATGGTGGATCCGCATCCGACTTCGACGATGGAACTCCGTCTCAAGTCCTAGCAACGGCACATATCTCGACACGATACCAACTAGAAGCATGGATGCACGAAACATCAGACGAAGACATGACTTGGACAGAGAAGAATAAGAGTGCTTAGGACGCCCACCGTTGGCTCGGAGACATACGGTACGATGACCTCCCCTTCGAGACTCAACAGTTGACTGACACTCGACATAGTATTTTCGCTTCTTATCAGCATTCCTAGCTTTGTGTCGTACCGCCCCAGACGAACTACAACTACAAATGTTCAGGCATAATTACCTCAGGTCTACCTCTTACATCGATATCAAAGTTGTTTTAAGATGATAAAGGAGTATGGCGCGCGATCAGAGAGAAGGAGCAACATAACTTCTACGAGCCAGGAAGGGGTGTTGAAGGAAGAAATTCCTAAAACGCACACGTTGCAGGTTAGTTGTCGGGATCATAAAGCCATATATTAGCTTTTTCGTTGAGCCTTTATTTAAAGGGCTACATATCACGAATCTCTGAAACTCTTTAAGTAAATACAAGACATTAAAAGTCAAATTATCTATGAAGTATTTACAAAGTAAGCTTTATTATCTTACTTTGTGCTTTGCCAATTATTTACTTTCTCAATTTAGGCCGCTTTAATCAACCTCATTTTCGATTACATATTAAATATTGTAGCTTTGGAATCCGATAAAGATTAAGGAGATTGCGGTAGGAGGTGTCCTCAGATTAGCACATCGTCGAATCATGTTCGGCCTTGTTCTGGCTTTGAGAATATGCTGGAGGAAGTACAGCTCGATATCAAATATAGCAACTGTATGAAAAGTCCGGTGGCTTGATATTTGGGCGTAAGGTCAGAAAGACAGAGGCAGCCTGGTATAAAAGATATGTATCTGCATGGACACAGCAAGTGACAAGTATTTCTTGGCCGAATTCCGATAAGACAACTCCTGGCATCTTCTTGAATCATTCTAGCGATCTTCTCGAGGTATTGTAGTCAGCGTTGCGATAAGAAGGGATATATATTTCCCTCTTGCCTTCATCTTGATCATTCCGGCCAAGACGAGCAAGTCGCTAACATTCACACTGATTGGCTGCAGAAGTTATCGAATAATCTTTCAAAGTATTTATTCTCACTACCTTTTCTTTCTGTAATTGGATTCCGTGAAGTGTTGTTTTGGTGTTACAGTGCATCAGCTCAGCCACTCAGCTGTGCAGGGCAAAATCACGGGCTGAATCATTCCACAGCCTGCAATTCACTCTACTTCATCGATCTCAAGAACGGTTTCACGACACGATGCTGCTTACTGGAGCGATAAATGGAGGTGAACTGTTGATAAGACTCGATGGCTGCCCCTGCTTTCGGCTTCTCCTTCGGAGACTTCGTCTGCGATTAGCATTTTGAACTTGGTGCGCAAAGCCTGACGCGATACCGGTGGAGCAAGGAACGAATTCCGAAATGTGACTTAGAGCTTGAATATCTCGGGGCGATGCTCAAGCAGTTACAACCTGGGATGGAGATGGTGATGCGGGGTATCTTAATGCTGTTAAAAGCATGGTATTGACTATAAGGCTTCCTTTGGAGGGGTTCTGGAGAAGATCGAGAAGTACAAGGCTCTGAGAGCAGATGTTGGTGGAATTAAAGACAAGATGAAAGGGAAAATGAGAAAAGCGCAGTAAGCTGTTTCGATGAAGGGGGAGGTAGAGAAGTTTCTAGCGATTATCGTTGCGAAGATTATGGCGATTAACTTTCTCCTCCAGCTCAATGTGGTGTAAGTTTTCTATGTCTGTACTATCCTTAATTGATATTAAAAAAACTTAGGCCGACTGCATCAAAAATCGATGCCAAAACGAAAGCCATTGAGACTGCATGCGCCGCTTATCGAGACGCAGCTATGTAATCGATCCCTCGAAGAATTGCAGAAAACGAACACGGCTCAGGAAGCTGCAGCGGCATCGGTCAGCAGATCTTTACACATCTGTGCAGGCTTAAATATCGAAGTCCAGGATGCTAGAAAACTCAGAGTTCAGAATCTTGATGTTTCTAGTCAGCTCAAGGACTTGCAGAGGGGACAGCAATTGAGCCATGGAATCATCGTCCAGTCAGGTCGCATTCTGTTCAATTCGCTGGATAGACTGGATGTCCTTGTTTTGAAACTTCTGCATGCCTTCGGAAGCTTCTCCGTTACTACCTTAAGATTACTCAATGCGATTTTGAAGACGAATCTTGAAATATATGCTCTACTTCGTCAAGTCTTGGACCGCATACTTAAACAGCTATTTACATCGATCGAGGATTGTATTCATTTCACTAACGCTCTCAGCAGGAAACAACTGCTTGTTTACGATTGCTTCAAATATTGGGATGTTTTCGAGTCTCTATTTAGATACAACTTTAAAACTCTTCCCGGAGAATTACTTATTTGCGATGGACAATTTTTTATTCCAAATTCTAGGAGAAAAGGCCTCATTATTGAGCGGCAGAGATAGGAACAGTTCGTTTTCCCAAGATCGAAAGTAGGAATATCCAATGCTTATCGCCAATGAAGTTTTTCGAGAGGGCATCTGCCCTAGATGCGGGAAAATGAATACGCCGCTCTCGGACAAAGCTGATATCAATGTCTGGTACGTTCGATTTTGGTTGGTCATCTTTACATGCTTATATGCTTATTAAGGGAATCCCAAATGCGTGAGAACGCCATGCCTCTCAAGTCGTGGCTGACACTTTATTATAACGGTTCGTCTTGCCAGCTCGAGTACCACATTCTCAGTGACATAAGCCATAAAACCACGAAACACACCCCGCATCATGAAGCCATGGAACAAGTCAAAAGAAAGAGAATCCTTTTTTTTTTTCTTCGGTAATCTCGGACGACAGTTTTTCCTTTTCTCTTCTAACATGGCTAGTTAGCATCGCCGCTCTGCTTAGGCGCTACTCACCCTCGCTTTACCCTCTACTCAGGTTACTTAGTCACGTTTCTGCTCTCGCTTCTCGTAACTAATCATAATCCACTTACCGTTCGGTTCTACCGTGCAAATGCTGTTAACTTTGCACAACTATATTCGGGGGGGACCAAGGCAGCTCCCAGGGAGCTCAAACAGGATCCTATATACCTCTCGATCTCTCAAAACAAATTCTTTGCGTCAGTGCCTAGGGACCTAATTTGGCTCCCACTTACCCTATCACTGCCTATACGGAAGTACGCCGCCTCCCAAAACTATTTTTAACATCTAGAGTACTACAATTGCGAGCATGCCTATTTGAAAAACTCAAGCTCAAGGTAGTTCCATTTAAAGTATAATATTTTGATATACTGCTAGGTAGCGTATGTGCCTTATTTATATTGCAATTCAGAGTACTTTGACTTGAAGTAAACGAATTCGGCCTAGTAAAACATAGAGCAAGCAATTTTTTTGCACTGAAACCTAATTCCGGCTAGTAGTTTTGAAATCCAGAGCATTTCTATATCAGCACTACACTATCTGCAGACTGAGGACTATGGCATCCTGCACTATTAAAATATTATAACCAAACAGTTCAAATGAACGAAGGGCAGGGGTAAAAGCGATATTAAAGAGACTATTGAATCTAATTTTCCAAGAGGCCAATCCAGAGCATGCGGCGGAAGCACACAACACTAATGGATCTATGCCACCTCCAGAGACTAGATTATGAATTGCTTTTGATTATTTCGGGAGGCAGGTAGGATTCTGAGCCTTATCGTACTAAGGCGGCAAGATGAGCGGATTCTCATTTCGAGGAGGGAGAGCAAGCGGAAAATCCCCTCTGCAGCTCTGATTTCCTCTCTCAGAGTTATTCCATAAGTGCTTTCGGATATGTCGATAGGTACACAAATCCACGACACTTAACGCAAGATCTTTGCTCTCGCGTTAAGTGTCGCAGGAATCCGGAAAATCTAGCCGTACACGAAACCCTCGAGCATTCCATCTTTGTCTACTCAGATCAGAACGACATAAACATCTAACAACAAGATTTCTCTGCTAATTTTTCAGCTACGTTTGATTAGGGGTTGCTTGGAACGTATATCATGATTGACAGAGCGGCGGACAAAGGATTTGTATTCACGTGGTCCTGCCACAGCTCAGAATTCCAGTAAACACTTTTCCCTTGGAGACTTTAAACACAAGAACAATAATCAATACGACGTCGAAATCTCGATATGAGTATTTCCGTCTCTCCCTTTGGGCCCAAAGCAGACGCTAATCCTAACACTGTTTTCCGACTTAATCATCCAGTTTCATAACAACCGAGTCCACCGGACAAGCCGCTAAGAAATCCATATTCTCACTGACCAGCTCCATCATCTTTATATCATTGATTCTGATTGGCCGAAAGGGTAATACTTTATCTTCCTTGTCGGCTCTTGCAGTGTTATCCTTCTTCCGTCTCGGAACCTTCCATGCCTGTCTGCAAGTATATGGTTTTTCGACCTAAATCGATCTTTGAAGGAGAAATCACCATAAGCGAGGACCTGTAGGGACGGAATACCGTCGGCTCCAAATGCCCAACGAGCGAACGGCAGGAGATTTTTTGGCAAGTTTTTCAACTCATATATAACATCTATATCGGCCTCATCTTCGGCACCGTGGAGCCTCGATGCGGTTGCTGGTGCGGTCAAAGACTTGAAGGACAAGTTGTTTCCGGTGATGTCGGCCGGCGCGGTGTCTTCAATCATCTGGGCCTCTGTGTCTTGTTCCATAGCTTCATCATCAGCTGTTGCCATATCGTCATCGTCGTCTTCCTCCGAGTCTGACATCACATCGTAATACTGAAACATCCTTCCTCTCTTCTCTATACTCCCAACCATGTCCGGACCGGATTTTCTAATGTGCAAGAGCTTTAGTGACTTTGTAGCGATAGGGGACGTCAAAATCTTCTTCTAATCTAAACGTTAGCAGTGCATCCAAAGGGAAAAGGTAGATATCTAAGTTTAACGTACTACTGTGAAAAGGTCACCGCCTAGCCCTAAACACATTAAATTCATCTGGGCGAAGGGATGTTGTTCGCCAGCTCTTTCTAGCTCGTCTATATCATCCGGTAGAAGCGATAAATCGGGCAAGTCCTCTTCTTCTTCAAACCGAGAAGAATTTTCGTTCAGATTTACACACCTCTGATGATAGACGAATCTTGTAAGAGGAATTTTATTGTCTGCTAATTTGCGCCAAAGTTCCAGTGTCTCAGTCGGCCCGGGTATTGATAGAAAGAGATCGGTGAGATCTGTTGTTATGTCGAAAATATCCTCTAGAGTGCTGCATGCATTAAGCTCTTCGTTTAAGCTAGAATGATACTCTAAGGATAAAAGCTTGAGCGTTTGGCCAGATTCTATGATTACTCTCAAGAAGTCTTCCATGCCAGGGCATTGGCGTAATGTCAAATGCAATAGTCCGCTAATATTAAGCGCATGTACCAGGGCTTTTTCGGCACTCTTCAAGGAAATGAAACCCAGGGAAAGGGAAGTAAGCGCTGGAAAGATAACTTCTGATGTGGCGGTAGATCGTTTTAACCCCAAAGCTTCGCGAGCAAAGAAATTGCGCTGATATTCTCCTTGATCTCCGGCATCTTCATCTTCATTGTTGTCAATGTCATCGTCAGTATCATCGTCCTGTATAAAATCTCCATTCGGTTGGTTGACATATTCGAGTTGAAGATCTGTCAGATGTTTCGAGTTCGTTTCGAGGGCAACGCGAAGAGCTTGGGTATAGTTGTCTGAACCAATCCATGAGATTCGTCTGATAGCATGAAATTTTGAAAGATCAACGGTACTATCGTCCTCGTTCTCGTTATGACATCCGCTCCAGGTCACCAGGGTTATATTTTCGAGAGAAGTTTGCATTAACGGCAAGCAGCCCATAGAACCAAGTATCTGTTTAGGAATACAGGTTCCGAGCTCCCAACTAGATTTCAAGGGTCAGCACTATTGCAGAATTCGTTGGAAACTGCAGCTGACCTAAAACTCTTCAAGCTTTCATACTGTAATTGTTGGAGTAATCCCACTACATTGACTGCCAGCGTTTGGAATTTCGTTCGTCTTCCTGCTGCCCTTTCTTCCAATTCCTCATCGAAATTATATTTGACCTGATCCTCGATATCCCTGAAATGAAGGCATCTCTCGTCAAGATTTTCGTGGAAGAGGGAAGAGATCCGAAAATGCTTCGTATGTTTTAGGCGATCGGTCGAATTGCCTTCCAAGAAGGGCTTAATATCTATTCTCTCAAGATGCTTTTCGGATTCAGAGCTGATGACGACCGTTTCGTAGAGTTTAGGGAGTGTTGAATTATATAGCTTCTTCGAGACCGCGCAGAGCTGCTTGAGATCTCTCTGATCTGGTAACTGTACTCGTGAGTCTTCTTGAACAATGGTGGCGAGCGCAGGCACTCTTACCTCCTTCAAGATCAACAAACCAACTTCATTTGGTAGTCCTTCTTCCAGCATGCCGTCAAATGGTCCAGCCAACTCGTCTGCAAGCCTGGCTGTTGAAAATTGTAGATCCCGCACGTCTCGTGGAGCATGTGAAGAAGAATTTTCTGTTCTGTCGGCCGTTCTGAGGAGAAAGATGGCAGGCTACAGCACAGCATAAATACTTATGAGGGTAGCCTAACGCCGGCTGGCAAGTGGGCTGCTGGTTCTGCGCCGCGCCCGGGCAGGGTCGGGGTTCGGCACAGCCGAAGCATTGTGGCAGGATTCAGCCTACGCAGCGTGCACGAAGCTTCCTCTATTTTCACTGATTTCCTAGCGGCAAGGACTCTTGATAAGTGACAGGGGCGCGAGAACGGATACTATCACGATATTAGTGCTTGAAACTTTAGAGAGGGGACACAACGAAAACTAGATGTTTTATTGTGTATAGAGCGCTAGAGTAGTATTATTTTGTGTTTCTAGAGTTTCCTTCGTGGATACACTTGGGAATCTATAACCAGGTCACAAGGGAGCCAAAGCAGGCCACCAGTGGCCAAAATGGATCCCTACTTATACCAGTAATGCTCAGGCCATGCTCAGGAATGCTCACCCTCGGCTCAGCTTAGAGCAGCGACTGCTCAAGTCCAGAAACGGAAATGGACTTTGGAGGGCTCAATTGCCGTCTGAGATTATATCGGTAATCTCAGACGACAGTTTTTCGAATTCGCTTCGAATGCAGTTAGTCAGCGTCGCCGCTCTGCTCAGGCGCTACTCACCCTCGCCTCACCCGCTGCTCAGGTTGCTCAGTCACATTCCTGCCCTCTCTCTTAGTGACCAATTATAATTTGCTTACTATTCGGTTCTGCTATGCGAAAGTTGTCAACTCTACACGACTATATTTATGGGGACTAAGTCGGCTCCCAGGAACCCAAATAGGATCCAGATGGTCGGCAAGGTGACGAGGAAGCTGGGGCAGGCGAGGGGAGATACAAGTTATAGTGGGGATATGCCGGTTGCTCCGGAGGTCTATAGAAGCACGGAGTGATTGGAGAGGGAGGGGGAGAAGTTGTTACCTTGATGGGTGTTGCAAAGGGGGAGGGAGGAGGATGGGAGAGGAATGGAGGGGTTGGAGTTGTGGATATTGGTACTGTATTGGTAATGTATTGTTATTCGAGCTTCGGACCTTGAGAAAGCGAGCGTGGAGTTCAGGCGAGTTTAGATGGTATATGATCAATGAGTTGTTGTTAAATATCAGGAATGCTTACAGTGAGACTATAGTGAGGGACACTGACTTACGATGTCAGCTCACTCCAGTACATTTTCGTAAGTCTGCATGATCGCGCAACATGAGAACTCCGTGCATGCATGCTACAGAGTGGAAGGCCGGGGGGAACATGTCGACGCTCTCCTTTATCAATCTAAGGAGCAACTCTAAGATACACCCGACGAAAGCATCGAATTCAAGCAGTAAACCACACTGAAATACCCGAACTATTCCTCCATCGTGTTGATACAAAAGCCTCCACAAAAGCATACACCCAACACCAAAAGTCCAATCAAGACAACCACTACCCTCTAACTCCCATTTGCAAAATTTTAAACTTATACCCAAATCACTCTACCACTTTATTGTGTTGATACAGAACTTACAACAAACACCAAAGACAACGACCACCTTCTTAAATGCCTGTTGCAAAATCCTAAGCAACTCACTCATCATCATCATCATCATCCTCTCCAGACCCAGAATCACTCGCACCAGAGAACTTATACTTCGCCTTCTCCGCCGCCGACATCTGCGTGATATCATAGTACTTACCACCCGGATGTTCTTTCTTGAATCGCTGATACTAATACAACCAAGAATTAGCTCCGTTCTCAACTCTCACAAAAAGAAGAAATTGAAGAGAAGAAAAAAATGGAAATAACTCACCTTCCCCTTCCACGCCAATCCCTTCGTGACTCTACTCTCCGCTCTCCATCTCTCCAACTGCAACTGCGTAATACTGATCCGTTCCGGAGAGGGGATGGTGAGTATGACGCCATATTTACCCGCGGCTCGCACGATCTCGTGGAGCCAGGGAAGGTGGAAGTCTGTGCAGAGCGTCGTAAAGAAGTTGAGCAGGAGGAGTGTCATTATGCCGATGTTGTCTGGGAGGGGAGTTGTGGATGAGGTTGGGAGGAGGTTGGACTCGTGGAGCATTTCGAGAGCGGTGATGTACATGATGCCGAACATGTTGAGGACTTCTTGGATGGCGTCGGGGTTGTCGTTTACTGTTTTGAAGAAGTTAGTAGTGGGGAAAGGAGAGATGGGGAGGGAGAGGGGGAGATAGGGGAGGGACATACTCATCCATGGCGTATGATCCTCCATGTATAGGTACCTGGTTGTTGGAATGGATGTGAGTAATTGTTGCGTTTGAGTGCTGTTGAGATGGTGGCTTCGAAACGCGAAGTAGTGTTAGTGTTAATTAGGATGGCACTTACGTTACTAGACCTTCTACGATAGTCCATTTCTCTATGGCGGAGACTTCCTTCTTGAAGATGACCTTGTTGAACTCCGCCAGCTTGTTGTATGTTAGTGGCTAGAATATAGTATGTGTTGAAGAAGGAGGGTACATACCACATTGTCCATTACCTCTGTTATACCGTAGCCCGCAAAGTCGTTGTAAACTGTGAAGATTTCTGAGTTAGCAATGTTTCTTTCCTTAAATTCTCGTGTCAAAACAGAAAGGTAGCTTAATTCTGGGAAGCAAACAAGTTCGAGGAAGGGTTCATATGCCTGTCGTGACAACTTAAATGATGAAAACGATGTATCAGACTACTTACTATACATTGCGTGCAAATCAGGATCACGCATATCGACTTCTTTACGGATCTCAAACGCTTTCTTCATGCCGGCTTTAGAAACCGGGAGACCCTCATCGGTGACCACACGCGGTGGCACAAATGCTGCTTTCTCGGCTTCTTCCCTAAGTTGGGCCACAGATTTCGGTTTCGGAATCTCCTTTCCGTTCTCGTCCAGCTTGATGTTCGGCTGCATATCCTTTGCATCTTCGACCTTCAACCGAGTTGATGCCCATTGCACCACACCCTCCTTAGCTTTCTTGATCTTGTTCGAGAGTTTTTCTTCGGCCTTTGTGATTCGAGCTTGCGCCTCTGTGTGAGTTATGCTGCCAGCCTTCTCCTTCTCCAAAGCCTTGTCGATGGCAGCGTTGCACTCTCTCTGAAAATCGTTCAGCCTTTCTTGGAAGTCTCTCTTACTCCTTCGCTTGACCTTGCGATCCTCCTCACTGACACCTTGAATAGCTTTCGCCTCATCTACTGTCATGAGACCAGCTTTCACAAATGCTTCTCTAGCCTGATCTGCCCTCTTCTTAAATGGCGCACAAATCTTTTTCCGAAGGTCGTCTACCTCTTTCGAGGATATGCAGCGCTTCTCCTTAACGTACGCATTGAAAGCTTCGGTGTATGCCATATTTCTTTCGTTCTCGATAATGTCCAGTTGTTCTTGCAGTGATCCAGGTTCGGGCCTGGGGTCATCAAATTCGATATCGTCGTCCTCCTCGTCCTCTTCATCTTCTGATTCTTCCTCATCATCGTTGGGCCACAGGAGAAAGGTAACTGGGACCGGTTCTTGGCTGACCATCTACAGGATTTAGATTGGTTCAAACATCACAGGGTCTCTGGCTTTCTCACAGCAGTCTTGCGTATTGTTGGTTTTTTTGCAGGAGATACATTATCCGCATTGGCATCCGCTATTGCGAGCGGTACTTTTCGTTTAGGAGGCATCGGAGTGGAAGCTTGAAGCTATTCTGCAATTGACGCTGACGATTTTAAGTTCACTTCCATGGAAATTTCGAGATGAATGACGGGAGACGCGTTGTGGTCATAGCGCGTTTATCACGTGAGTATCGCTAACCTCCCCTCCTTTTGGAGCTTGAACACGACAAGCGAAGTCAGCCCAGCCAGCTGCATTATTGCAAGCAAGATCATTGGAGTGTACATCATTAGTCCTTCTTATCGTGAATCATAATCCCTTTAAACCAACTCAATAGTACGATACTTCCGATTCCGCAACCCCGAGCTGACTAACATCTGCATCCGAAGCATTCCCGTCAAACCTCACGCTCCTCTGCCGCGGATCAAGTCTTCGTTCCAATATAGACAGAGGGCCTCGGTCCCTGACCACACGACGACTGGAAGTTTCTTTCTGCGTTGATGCTGACAGCTCATCTGCTCTATCTGGCGCGACTCGAGATTCCGGGACTGGTGCCATTTGTCGTCTCCTGCGCCTTTCCATTATATCTGAGATTTCTGGGACCTTCCCTTTAGATGATGACACCACAGGCCGCTCTGGTGATACTGGGGGAAGCGAAGGCGGTTGCGGTTGACGTCTTCGGCGGCGTCGATGTTCTCTTAATTCGGAGATCGGAGGCGTACTGTCGGGAGACAACTTGCTAGTGCCTGTACTGTCCTGTTTCGCGGATCTCTTGTCTTTCGCTGCGGAGCTATGTGTGGTCGTGGTCTTGCTAACTGTCTCATCTTTTGATAGGGGTTCGCGAGGTTCTCGATCCGCCTCTCCTCGAGCTGATGATTCCCTTTCTGTAGAGATGGGTTGAGTAGGCACATCTTCGTAATTCAACGGTACGCTATTGACTTCAGACCGAATATCACCGTCGTAAGGATTTGCAGGCGGAGTCTGAAGACCCAGTCCGGGAGGGGCTGATCGCATCTCGGTGCGTCTGGAAGGAGGGTTTGGATCATAGTCTCTGGCTGCGTGAGGGATTGCATATGAAGGGTTCGTGACAGACGTCGCAATTGGTTCGTTGCCAGAAGCAGTTCTGCTCCGTTCGGGCAACGAGAAAGTTCGAGATGATTCAGGACGCGGATCCAAAATGGACTGGGGATACACACTCCCAGCCGATTTTCGTACTCTTCGTGCTCTCCTCCGTACGTCTAGTGCCCCTTGTGTCGGTAAGCCACTATTTATTATTGGTGGAGACCCTAGTTTATGTCAGTGTTAGAGCCGTATGCAAAAACCTGCTAAGATTATTCATACATGCAGATGATGGTTCTGGTGCAAGTATCCTTGGAAAGCCACTGATTGGACATGACAGTGGCTCTTCGGAACCAACCCTAGATCCGGGAGGTACAAGAAATATTACGATGTGCAGGCGAGCCGTTCGAGAGGAGAGAATAATGTCAAAGTTGTCCATTTGAAACACTGCTTTCTGTACCATCCGATTGATAATCTCGGAGGTTATATACAGCTATTGGTCATGTCAGCGTATGCAACGGAAGAAAGCTTGCAATGAAGACAAACCTGCTGTTTGGGAGCATGATAGTTGTCTTCGAAAATCTCGAAATAAGGTTGGAAATCACCCCTCTGTTGGCGCATGAAATAGTCGCCAAGGGCTCTTAGATTATTCTCAAGCCGGCAAAGAATTCTCCCTGAGACAGATTAGCTGAAGTCACATGCTAGCTTGTTAATGCACAATGCAATTGCCTTCTCACCTGTACACTTGAGCCCAGCTTCTCCAAGGCCTGGGGGCGATTTTAGGTCAAGGTAGAAACTGCTAGCAACCAATAATCGAGCGAGGTTTCGTATGACTGGCATTTCTTGACTGAGTGACTCTGTCGTTGCGTCTTGTAGTGACTGAAGCGCCTCTACATCATCGATATCAGGAGGCTCGTAACCAATATTCGGATTGATTCGAATGTAACGATATTCATTCTCCTTGGTCTTGACGTCGGCGGTAATTCCGACAAATTCTTCCCATGTCATCTCAGCATCAAGTATACTTTCCATTCTGCCATGCTAAAATTAGATATTAGTTGAGAATCCCATATTCTGTAGTTGAGATAATCTATAACAAACGATAACATACAATTACATTGAATAATTGATGCCACCTTCCAAAGGGCACCCTTGGACTTTTCCTGCGGTCTTGTCAGTCATGCGCGATGCCGAATCAGGAAAAGGGTTTTAACTCGTGATATCTATTGTTCTTCGGACTTCGGATTTCCCGTTTGAGCTGCTTATCATATTTACTCGTACCAATCGAGAGAAATATGTCCGGGTTGCGATCTGCATCCTCCGCCCAGAGCATTTTGCGTTCTTGTTGTGCAACTTTGACAGGGTTGTTGTTGTAAAACGCACCATCCAGGTAGGAACGCTTGGCGATCTTGTGATAGAACGATTTGAAGTAAGGCGGGGCCGCAGCTGTGGCAGCTGCCGCCTCCCAGGACAAGAGTTCAGAGGCTGGATCATCAGGCCTTCGAAATTCATATTGGCTCTCTGATTTGTTGCCTTCGCCAGACTTTGCTTTGTTTCGATTGTAATTGGCGATTACAACAGCTTTCTTCCCGTCCTCAACAGTGGCTGTCACGGCTACCTTAGGCATGTAGCTCGTGTCTTCCGTTCCCCGTCCTCCAAATAATAATCTCTTGCCAAAGGCGGTTTCCAAAGCTTGGTGAAGCTGCTTCGTCTTGTATTTGCTGCCATAATTGAAAGTTTCCAATCGTCCAAGGATAGGGAAGTCATGAAACACTCTTCGGGTAAACGCTTGGCTACAGAGTTTTTGAAATTCCGATATGCATCTGCTAATCGGCCAATTCCGACCTAGTGCAATGGCAATTATGCCACCAGTGCTTGGGATAGGTTGGTACATGCAGATTGGGACTTAGAAGTCTAAGCTTACCTCGTACCAACGATGAGATCAAAAAAGGCTTGGATCGGGATCTGGTCGCTGATCTCTTCTTGAATTGCATGCAAAACCTCCAGTTCTACGATGCCTCGAATCCCTCCCCTATCAGTGTCAGCAATAGCGACGACTGACCTTGTTTATTTTCCTTTTGTCTCGCACAATCTCAAAAACGCAAGGATTGATAGCGATGGAATATGATATAGTACTCATGCTGACGCGGAGCAGCGAGAAACCGTGTATGTATCATTCGAAAGCAAAGATTACAGGGTAACGGAAAGAGAGACTTACCCATCCAAAGAAAGCACACGGACCCCTGCGAGTTTGGGCTTAAAACGGATAATGTGCGAATAATTCCAGCAATCACCTGATAAATCTAGGGGGCAATGGTCCAGACTAAAGTCGGAGCTGTTGATAGCCTTTCCAAGACCTTTAACACACGGAGTGCAAAGAATGTGTCCACAAGGCAGAGGGTGGAGGGGGATTTCCATGAGACAAGAGAAGCAGACCGTATGACTCCGGAATCCTTTGGCTGTGCCAATAATACGATAGAAATTACCAATCACTGACTTATGGAGACGCAATGCATGCACTTCATCCTGGACATTTCGATCTGCTTGATCCCGAACATTCTCAAGGCGTTTTTGGCATCTTCTTATCTCTCGGTCCAGCGAGTCGGCCCACTTATTGTAGGATCCATGGAATGTAAAGTTGGACTCATACAACCCCGCTGCGATGATTCTGCCCTTCGAGTTCTGGTGGCCTTTCGATTCATGTGCTGCACGTGTATTGACGCAACGGCCTCGGTCATTCTCAAACGTGCAACGAGAATAAATATTGCGATATTGCTCAAATGCATACTCGAAGAATTTCGCGTAATCACCAATGTGATCATAAGGCAATCCTGTACACCGTCAGGTAAATCGATCATATCTCGCGTGCACCTTACCCTTTCGATGACGAACACAGTCTAGCAATACACTGGACGCGATAAAATTGCTGAGCGTATTGAAAATCCAATGGTCGTCGTCATCTTCAGAAACCTGCTTGTGCAGCGCGATGGCCAGCTGAAGAATATTACCGCCAAAGTTCTGTGGAATAGGCTGGATTTTCCGTCAGCATAGAGGGCCATGTCTTTATTGCGGCGCTTACATTGATTCGTAAAGAAACCTCAATGAAATTGAAAGGAGTGTGCAGATTCAAGGAAAAATGTTCGAAGGCAGAATACAATAACATGCTGAACTCATCGGAAGTTAAGAGCATGTTTGCTCGTCGTTTGGACATGAACGAATCGTCGCAGCAAGTAGTGATTCTGTCTCGTAGAGCATCGATCTGTTTGTCCAGCTGTACGTAGCGGCCTTCGGAGGGAATGCGAACAACACTAAACGAGGAGTAATAGCATCTAATAAGGTCCTTGACGCATTCGATACGCCGACCGCGATCTCGCCAGCCCTGGGCTAAGCTTCTGAAGTATGTCGTTTTATTCAGGCTGGACTGAAGAGAATTAAGGATCTTCTGGGTGGCGTAGTCGACTTCCCATTCTTGTGGCGTAGCTACATTCAAGGTTGCTGCATTTACTGCGATGATCAATTGAGGTAGAGTGGGTTGGTTGATAGAGGTCTCAAGAGACGCCGCGCCCCATCTGATAAGTCGCTCAAGTCCCGTGGTTTCGAAGGTCCTACCGCATTAGGAATGAGTATCAGATATATGCGCAGGCGTCAGATGATGTATGGTGATCGACTTACTTTTCATTCTTCAAAACAAACACTACAACATCGGAAAATGTGTAGAGTAGCCTTGGATAAAGTTCCCCCACCATATAAACCCTCTCACGTCGCTCGGGTGTATCTGCCCATTCCAGTCTCCGTTTCCCACCGCCCCTGATTCCACGTCTTCTTATCGTCCTTCTGATGGCTAAAGGAGGCTCTGCTCCGGCGTCTAGCCCTTCAGCATCCGCGTAGAACAAGGGTCTCGGACTAGAGTATTTTTTGGGATCAGCGTAAAGATGGACGTCGCCCGATGTTGGCCGACTCCCGTGGATTGAGGACCCGACGACAGGCGTTGGGAAGTATGACTGTGTTTCAGAACTCGAATGGGTTTCTGCGCAGTCGATCAGCATTTTGATCAGAGTGCTTTTGCCGGCATTGGTGTGTCCGATGAATGATACCAATTGCGGATGTTTGGTACTATTCTGGCTCGGACATTGCGCAATGAGTGTATTGTATATGCCGCCATCGGTGAGGAATGGCTCGACGTTTCGATGTATTCCAATGCCTGTGGCAGACATAAAATTAGATGATTCTTTCATGTTTGGGGTGAGGCTGGTATACCAAACCATGTTGTCTCCACGTCGGCTTCGTGCAGCCTGTCCAATTCTTCCTCCGTTGTTGGCGGATTCAAGATCTTTCGCAATCGCTCATGACGATGGGGATCAGTTTTCTCATGAGGCTGGTTATCGCGGGCGGTTGATCCATTTCGATGTCCGGGAACTCGAGGCCAACAGCCGTCACAAATTCGAGAATTACAGTCTACACACCACCAAACTTTGTTGCCTGCCGTACAAACATCGTATCCAAAGTCGCAGACTGAATTGGTATCTTGTGGTCGTGCAGCAGGGGCGGACATGATCATAGTCCGTATCTCGTTCAGCAAGGCAGATGCCTGAACACAACCTAGATGGAAGGTTTGTTTAAAAGCAGGCTTAAAGAGGCCAGTACCAGAAGCGGCTATTCGCCGAATGATGCAAAAGACCATCGTGGGGGTCAATTCGATGGATTTTGAGACAAGGCTGTGGAAAGCCATGGCACGTGATTTGTCAATGCTGTCCCTTAGAGGCAGTCGAAGAGAGTCTGGAAAACATGCTCCATAATTCCACTGGCAAGAGGGCTATAGCTCCAGGTTCTCAGCTGGGTAGGTAGAAAGACAGCCACAGACGGGCTAGAAGAGATAGGAGCATTATGAAGAAAAGTCCCTGAGTTCGGAGTCGAAAGCCAGGAATTGACAGCGTGCTCTGAAAGCTGATGAATAGCGTTGTAGAGTGTGTAATAAGTATTACTTCTTGTGGCAGAGAGAAGTTGAATTTGTGACGACAAGCGGGAGGCTCGGTCGTCGTTTCGTGCCGACAGGGATCCAAGAATGCCTCCGTGCGGCATCTTCGTAAAGGTGGGCAGGGGAGCCAGAATCGATTTCCTCCTCGACGTCATCACCATATTGATAGGTTGAAAGAGGTGGCTATGTCTTGGGCAGCAGGCATTAGCAACATCCGAAAATAGATAATAAAGAAAACTATAACCGAATTCCCGTGTCAGAGTACTATCCAACGAAAAACACTATTTTCTACGACAATTAAAATATTGTTATTTTATCAATTATTAATAAAATGCAATCAAACTTAGAAAATGGACTTTAATTGAAACGTTAAAAAATTTAATAAATAAGAATTATAATTTAAAGTCTAATTTTATTATAATTTTTATTAAAAATATATATTTTTTATTATAAAATATATAAATTATAAATAAAATAAATCAAAAAATTATATTTTTATTATTAATTCAAATATTATTAAGTATAATATATAATATATTAATATTTATTTTATAATAAATATATTATTATAATTTTTTTTTCAAAAAATAAATTATTTTATTATTTAATATTATTATATAAAAAAACTCGAAATCAAATAATACAATTTAATTTAATTTAACGTAATCTATCGAATTTAATTCTTATATCGTAATCTTACAAAATAAATCATTTTTCACTATATACACTATTTTCTTAACAAATAATAGTAATATTAATTTATTCGTTTTAAGATTTTATATTTGTCTCAAAACGCGATTTTAACGATTTTCCGTTTACCGTTTTACTTTTCAATAACTAATACACTAATCGCACAAAATATCGTCGAAATCGTATACGACTTTCAAAGTTTCAACGAATTAAATACAAATACGTCAACGATTTCAAATCTCAAACTATTGAAACTATTTAATTTATTATTTAATACTTTTCGAACTTTCGTTTATTTTATTCCAATTTTACTTTTAAAATTGTTTCGATTTCACGAAATACAAAAATTTCAATAAAATTAAAAAATATTTTTATTTCAAACGCATAAATTCAAAATAAAAAAATTTTTAATACGATTTTTAAAAAATTTATTACAATCGTCAAAATTATTATATTAATTCAAAAATCGAAATATATATTTAAAAACGAAAAAAAAAATTTTTTTAAAAACTTTAAAAATCTTAATATTACAAAAAAAAAAAATTCAATTTTTTTAAAACTTAAAATAAAATATTAATTTCGTACAATTCTTTCGAATAATATTATAAAAAAAATATATAATTTTAATTTTATATATCGAAAAAAAATATTTAAAAAAATAATTAATTTGTTACTCGAAATACTCGAAATCGAAAATAATAATTACAATAATTAATAAAATAATTTTATACTCGAAATATTAATACAAATACAAAATATTATTTTTATTACTTTTTAAATTTAAATACGAAATATAATGAACAATAATAAATATTATATTTTCGTTCGCAATAATAATAATAATAAATACTATATTCTCGATTGTAATTATAATAATAATAATAATAATCAAAATTTTACTAATAAAAATTTTATTAATATAAAATAAAAATCAAAAAATATAAATTATTTTAATTCAAATTTAAATTTTTTTTACAATAAAAATAATTATATTACGATCAAACAAAATATTTATTAATACAATATTTATTTTTTTATAAATAAAATTAAAAATAATATTATCGAATTACACGTTTTAATTATTAAATAAAATTTTTATATTTATTTTTATAATATAATTTTAATATAATATTTTAATAAATTATTCGAACTCGAAAAAATTTTTTTTAAATTCGATTAAAATAACGTTTTTATATAAATTAATATATTTATTTACAAATTCAAAATAAATATATTCGAAAAATAATATTTATAATAAAAAAAATATTCGAAAATACATATCAAATATTATTCGCACTACGAAAACAATAAACTTTAATAAATTTATTTAATAATTATTTCAAACTTTTAATAATATAAATTCAAAATTTCGTATATTTTTTTGAATATTAATTAAAATAATTTCAATCAAAGATTTTATAAAATAAACGATAATAAAAATATAAATTTAAAAAAACAATTTAAAAAAAAAAACAATACTTTATTAAATTTAATAATAATAATAAACGCGATTTCGAATTCAAAAAATCAAATAATTTCAATTCAATTTTTTATTAAAATTCAAAACAATTTAAATCGTAATTCAAATTTTTTATATTTTATATAAACTTTTATTAATTTTTTTTTTTCGATTAAATTTTCTAATAAAACAAATCAATTAATAATAAAAAACTACTATAAAAATTTATTTTATTATTATTAAAACTCAAACTCGTACTATTAATACTAATAATAAAATTCGAAAAAACTAAAAATAATAAATTTATTTACGAATTAAATTTTTACAAAAATCAATAAAAATCTAATAATAATAATTATAAATTTAAACAATATTATTAATACGACGACGTACATTAAATCGATAACGATTTCTACGATATTTTTATAGAAATTAAAACTAATTATAATAAAAAACTAAAAAAATAAAAAAAAAATTTTATTAAAAAATTAAATTTTAATTCAATGTAATTTGAAATTTCAATCAAAAAAAAAATATTATCAATACAATTTATTTTATTAATACTATTAAAAAAATTTTTATTATAAATACAAAAAAAAATTTTTATCGAAAATTTAATTATTTAAATATATTTATAAAAACTTTTGTAATATCGATCGATTTTATTAAATTTTTTTACTAAAAATCGAAAAATTTTATTAAATTCTTTTATTAAAAATCGAAAAATTTTATTAAATTTTTTTATTAAAAATCGAAAAAATCGATAAATACAATATTAATAATACACGAAAAATTAATAAATATAATAAATAGAAAACAATTTTCTCGATTTAATTATTTATAATAAACAATTTCTCGTTTTAACGATTTATCGAAATAATTTTTACGAAAATTTCAAATAATTTTATAATAAAATATATATATGTAATAATAAAAATTAAATTGAAAATAAATAGTAAATTATATAAAATATATATCGATTTTAATTATTTTCGTTTTTTAATCAATAAAAAATAAATACAATTTATATTAAATTTGTTTATTAATAAATTCGAATTAATTACAATTTTAAAAATTGATAAATTAATAAAATTCAATAAACGAATTATTTTTATAATATATATACTCAAAATAATTAAAAAATAAAATGTATTTAATAAAATTAAAATTCGTATATAAATAATTAAAAATCTCGATTTTAAACTTTTTTTAAACAACGAATTTTTGTATTTATACTAAAGAAAATTAAATTATAAAAATTGTATATTTATCGTCAATTTATACGAAAATTTAATTATATTAATTCGAGTTTTCACAAAAAATTTTTATATTAAAAAAAAAATTTTATACGCGAAAAATATTGTAATTTTATTTCGAAAAATTATTATAATACTAATTATATATTTTTTATTATTTAAAAATCGTCAATTTATATTTAATATTTAATACGTATATATTTATAATATTATCGTAAATAAAACAAACTTTATTATTATTACGAATTCAAATTTTATTAATTTATTAATTAAACGAAAAATTAAATTAAAAATATATTAAAAATACGAAAAAAACGATTATTATATAATCGAATCGACTTTGAATAAAAATAAATAAAACTCGAACGAAATTACTATATTCGCAAATAGAAAAATATTAAATAATTATTAGTTATTTTCTAATAATATTATCAAATTAATCAACGTTTTAAAAATCGTATTAAATAATAACGTTTATATATATATTACAAATTCAAAGTTCGTAATTTAATTTAAAGTTTTAATCGACGAATTTACAATTTATTAAATTAATAAAAATTTTATCGATTTTTTATTTAAATTATATATATTCGTTTTATTAATCGAAAATTAATAAAATATAAAAATCGCTAATAATAAATACTTTATTAATACAAAAAATTAAAAAATTATCAACGAAATATTCAATATTATATATAATAAAAACAAATTCAAATAAATAATTTAATTAATACTTTTTGATTATTTCGTATTTATAATTTAAAAAATAATTAAAAACAAATCATATTTTCATTTTATTATCAATATAAAATCTATTAATAAAACGACGATTTTTAATACGTATTTAATATCGTATTAAAAAAAAATTATAAAAACTCTTAAAAATATAATTTATATTACGATTATCAATAGATTAAAATTTTTTTATTAATTTTTAATTCGAAAAAATTATTAAAACAAATTTACTATTATTAATTATCGCAATTTAAAACGTTTTAAAATAGTTTTTTAAAACTTTAAAAACTTTTTTATTTACGTTCAATAAATTATAAACTTAAAACTTCGATTATATCGTTATTTTATTAAAATTTTTATTAATAATATAATTATTTTTTTAAAAACGATAAAAAATTATTTTTAATATTTATACGAAATATTTATTTTATTCGCAAAAATATATTTATACTTATTTTTATTAAAGTTTTTCTTAAAATATTTATCGATTTACTTTTTTAATTATCGTATAAACGAATTTAAAATATTTATAATTAAAAAACGAATAATAATAATTAAAAATCTCGTTTTTTTCGAAATTTTAAAATTTTTAAAAATATATTTAAAAATAACAAATTAATTTCAATTTTATATATCATTTTACGTACAAATATCGAAATTATTATAACAATATAAAATACAAATATTTGTACAAAAAAAAAGAATAAAAAACTACAAAAAAAATTTCAAAAAAAATTTTTTATATATATATTATATAAAAATTTACAAATCAAAAAAAAGTATCGTAAAAAAATCTTTAAATTTATTTATTAAACAAACGTATACTAATTTATTACAATTTAAACAAATCGTTTTTCTTTAAAATCGATATTTTTAAAAACGACTTTAAAATTATAATTTTTTATTTCAAAAAAAATTATATTCTAATTTCAAATTTTTTCAATCTATTAATCTCTACAATTCAATTCGTACTATTTTTAAGTAAATTAATTTCTCTCGCCAAAAAATACTATTACTTTATCGAATTCAAAATAATATATTTAATATGTACTTATAAAAAACTTCGAATTATAATTCAAAGTAATAAACGTTTTATTCAAATTTTAACAAATTATTTAATAATAAAAAATATTTACAATTAAATTTCTTTATTCATTTTTAACGTTACTAAAATCAATATAAAACTTATTACGATTTTTAAATACTTTTTTCAATTTAATCTCAAAATAAAATACATTTTCAAAAAATTAAATATTATATTTAATATTTTAAACAAACTTAAAATTATTTTTTTAAAAAATATTTTTAAAAACAATATTTTAAATAATTTTTATTTATTCTCAAAAATTATTATTAACTCAAAATACAAATTACAATTTATAAAAAACTATATTAAAAATTATTATTTTTATAAAACTTTAAAATTTCTCGATTAAAAAAAAAATAAATTAATTTTTCAAAAAATTTAAATTAATAATCTTTTTTTTTTTTATAAAATAATTTATTATTTTATATTTTTTATAAAAACTTTAATCGTTTTTATATTTTAAAAATTATATTTTACGATATTTTCTCGAAAATTTACGATAAATATTATTTCGATCTCAAAAAAATAAAATAAAAACTATCGAATTTCGTAATTCGTAAATTAACAAAAAAATTAATTGAATATTTAATCTACTATTTAAACTATCTTTATAACAAAATTCTACAATTTTCAATATACGATTTTTTACAATTAATTCGTATTAAATTAAAACTTTTTACAATAATTACAATTGATTTTATTTTTAGTTTTTTAATCGTAAAAACGATCGTTTTATAAAAAATTGAAAATTTCGATTTTTTCGATTATTTAATATTAATATTTTACAAATTCTTTAAAAAAAAAACTATTTATTTTAAAATATATTATATATATAATCGAAAATTAAATTAAAATTTTAATTACAATATTCGTATTTTATAATTAAAAAATATTGAATAATATTATTTTTAATTAAAATAAAAAATTCGTCTTTAAATTTTAACAAATTATCTTTAAATTTATAAATATAAAACTACGAATATTTATCGTTTAATATTTACAAATAAATAGATTATTAAAACGAATTATATAAAAAATCGAAATCGATTTTTATTATTTTACTATATTTTATTTCGATTAATTATAAACAAATTATATTATCTTATATTAAATCGCTATTAATAATACATTTACAATAATTATTAATATTAATTTAAACGAAATTATTATCGACTACAAAATAAATACAATTTTATTATTTTTATATAAATCAAATTCTTTTAATATTTTTAAAATCATCTAAAAATTTCATTAATAAAACGTACAATTAATTATTAATTTCGTCGCTATATTTACTAAAAAACAATACGATTCTAAGTATAAATCGTTTACAATAAATATCGATAATTTAATATATATCAAATTTTATAAAAATTATAATTTTTTAAATTATTCAAATTTAAAATTAATAAAACAACAAATTAATCTCTTTTTTATCAAAAAACGTATTAATCGCTTTATATATAAATTGCAATTATTTTTTTATTAAAAAATCTATTTAATTATTTTTATTATTTATTTATACTTCGTACTAAAAAACAAAAATTCGTATAACAAATTAAAATCAAATATTGTAAAATCAATCGATATCAATTTAAACGACAAATATAATAATAATTAAAAATTTTAAAAATTTAAAAAAATTATCGATAAAAAATACATTTAATATAATAATAAAAACAATTTCAAATATTTAATCAAATAAAAAAATTACAATAACGTATAAAATTAATAATATAAAATCGAATTATTTAAAAACGCAATTAAATTCATTTAAAAATACGAAATTCGCATATTAAAATTCTTAATTCGAACTCGTATATATATTCGCTCAAAAAATTAATCTCGAATTCAATAATAAAAAATTAAACAATTATATAAATCTCAAAATCGTTTTAAAAAAACAATTAATTCAAAAAAATTTATATAATTTTAATCGATCGAAAAATTTCATTTTTAAATTTATTATATTCACTTTATTTATTAATATAATCTCGTTTATTTACAATTTACTTATTTCAATTTTTTTTTATATAATATTTCTATTTTTAATAATTACAACAATTCAATTCTATTAACAATAATAATAATCTTTAAAATCGAAATTATTTAATTTTATTATACGTTTTACTTTTACAAAATAATATATAACGTTTAATAATAACAAT
Organism: Acephala macrosclerotiorum; assembly: GCA_014904845.1. Lineage (NCBI taxonomy): Eukaryota > Fungi > Ascomycota > Leotiomycetes > Helotiales > Mollisiaceae > Acephala > Acephala macrosclerotiorum. Next base: position 8,349 of record MU119625.1, on the reverse strand, counting down.
TTTAATATTTGCAAACTTTTGATTTTCGACGCAAATTTTATTAAACTCGAAAAAAATCTATTTACTTTCAATATACGAAAACAATACATTTTATCGTTTTTATTAAACGATAAATCAAATAATATTACTTATTATTTAATTTTTTTCAATTCAATTTCAAACAAAAATAATAAATTCGTTTTCAATTACAAAATATTTTACGAATTTTATTGTAAATACAAAATAAATTTTTTAAAAATTTTATTATTATTCGTATTCAATTTTTCAATTCTTTTATCAAATTCTAAAAACATTTTATTAATTCTTTTAACAATTTCACTAATTTCTTTATTCAAATCCGATAATATTTTATTAAATTCTTTTACGATATATTAATTTTCTCAAGTATATATAAAAAGAATTTCTCAAATTTTTCTAACAAAAAAATACAAATTCAATATTTCAATTTCTCAAATTTCTCAATCAAAAAACGATAAAAATTTCCAAAAAATCAATAAAACGTTTTTTTTTTCTCGCACAAAAAAATATCGAATTATTTACTAAAAAATCTCCAATAATAAACTATTTACTCAATTTTAAATCGACAAATTCTATACTAAATATAGTAATTTTCTTAATAATTTAAAATTTTTTATCGAATAATTATTTATTAAATTAAATAAAAACAAACTCAAAAATATTAAATTTATTTTAAATTTAAATAATTTTTATATTTATTCGTTAATTCAACAAATTAAAAACGAATTCAAACGTTTAATTTTAATTTTGTAATTATTAATACAAAATTTTATTTCAATCGAATTAATTTTATTTTAATCAAATATTAATAAAATTTTTAAAACAATAAAACGAATATAAAAAATAAAAATAAAAATAATTCGAAAATTGAAATATAAAATATATTCAATAACAATTTAATTAATTAAAATCGCAAACGATATATTAATAAATTTATCAAAATTAATAAACGTTTTAATAATAAAATTTTTAATATTTAAAAACACGAAATTGATTATTAAAATCAATACTAAAAACTACAATTTTTTATTGCAATCTACAAAAAAACTTTTTTTAAATTATATTAAAAACAATATAAAATACGAATTCAAAAAAAATATTAAAAATAATACGAGTAAATTGTTTCGTTTTATAAAATAATTTAAAATCGAATAATATTTATCGTTTAAAAATTCGATAAAATTGACTTTTTATTATTAGTTTAATTATTTCTAAAAATTAAACGTCGTAATAATTAATAATAATAAATTCGACGCTTTAAAAAAAATTAAAATTTTTTTTAAAATTTGTATACAAATTATATTAATTATTACGACAAATTATACGATAATTGATTTAAATATTCTACGATTTTTATTAGTTCTTAGTATTTTTATTAAAATAAAATAAAATTGACTAGAAATATTTGAAATAAACGCGATAAATATTAATAAAAAAATCGAAAATAAAAACGTAAAAATTGATAAAATTACTATTTTTAGAAAATATAATTTATTTTTCGATATAAATATTATAAAAACTAGTAATTTGAATTGATTATACAAGTATTAAAAAGCACTATAAAATCTATCAATAAATATTTTTAATACTAAAATTTGAAAAGAATAAAAATCGATTATTGAATATATTAAAAAATTTATTTTAAAAAAAACAATATTTCAAAGATTTCAAAAAAATTTATTCGATTTTATTTCGAACGAAATATTAATTAAAATAAAAAACTTAATCGAAATAATTAATAAAACTTTAAAAATACGATTTTATCGTTTTCGAGATATAAAAAATTAATAAAAATCGTAATACGAAAAATATTTCGATTTTAAAACTTTAAAATACATTGAAAAAATTATAAATATATTTATACGAAATATTTTATTATCGAATTTACAAACGAATTACATTTTACAAATATTTACTTTAAAATACAATAAAATAAAAAGTTTAATAACGAATTAATTTTTTTTTTACAAAATAATTATAATATTATAAAACAATTTTTAATCTTTAAATAATTAAATTAATTTTTATCGTTTATTTCGATAATATATTATTTTTAAATTAATCTCGAAAAAAATAATCTCAATATACAATAATATTATTTACTATTAATAGTATAATTATTTTAATTTTATTAATAATACATTTTTTGCGATTTTGTATTCTATTAAAAATTTTTTAATTATTATTTAAATAGTTTTTCGTAAAAATAGTATTAATAAAATCGAAATTATAAATAATTTATTTAATCGATATTCGTTTTTACAAATTAATACAAAGTTTTATTAAAATATTATATTAATTTACAAAATCGATATTTTAATTTTCAAAATTAATATTTTTATTTTTCAAATATATTAAATTCAATTACGTCGTATAAATATTAAATATATTTAACGTCGATAAATTTTATACGTTTTATTATTATATTAATATTAAAATTTATTATTTTTTTTTTAAATTTCTTAGAATTTTATCGACGAATTAATACAAAAAAAAAATACGAAAATTATTGACAAAACGATAAAAGATCGATTAAAGAATAAAAATTCTATGATTACGAAAATGAAAAATTAATATTAAAATTATTGAAAAAAAAAAATTAAAATAATATTTTTCAGATTTTTTTTTTTATAGTATTGATTATATACGTGAGATATTTTTTATTTTTACAAAAAAACGAAAAATATAATTACGAATTTGTAATTGTTTTAAGTCTTAAATAAAGTAAAAAAAAAAAAAATTTTACAAGATTTTTTTAATTTTACGAAAACGTAAAAAATTTTCAAAAGATATTTTATTACGTAAAAAGACTCGAGATCAAATAATATAGTCTAGTTTAATTTAGTGTAATCTACCGAGTTTAACTCTTATACCGTAGTCTTACAAAATGGATTATTTTTTACTATATATATTATTTTTCTAACAAATATAAAAAATTATAAAAAAATACAAATTTTCATTTTAAATATTTTATAGTTTATAATATAATTAAAATAATAATACACTTTTTTAATTATTGAAATTTTATTATTTATATTTATTTTATTGGCCGTCCGCCTTAAGGACTAATGTCAACTTTTATTAAGTCACGCGATATTCACGTGGCACGAGTCATTTCAACTATGGGCGAAAAAGACCAAATTTAACCGAGGTGCCCGAATGAAGCGATTTGATTGGTCTGTTAAGAAATGTCGCGGCACGTGATGAACATCGAAACTTCAATTGTATTGCGTTTACAACTACAATCCATTAATTAATTCAAATTGCATAAGACTTACAAATAAATTGAAACTCAATTAAATATTCCCAGATTCCAAGTTTCAAGTGATTCTATTAATTCGTTGTTGCGCAAATCAATAGAATATAGTCGCACTTAGTAAAAATGGCGACCGCAAAACTCTCTGAGTGCGTTTCTGCCTTAGGCATTGGAATGCTGGTACACCAAAATCCTACTCTTATTAATTCTATAGCTGCGCAGCATTTAAGGGGGGTCCTAGGGGGTCTCCCTCTAGTAAATATAATCGTAATAACTATTTATAATCAATAGAATCAATCGTAGTAGCTAAATATAAGACGGGGGTCCCAGGGGGTGTCCCTTTGGTGTAAAGCTTCAAAAGTGCGTTTCTGCTTTAGGCACTAAGGTTTTAAGCTGTAAAACACTCTCTAATCCAGCTGCGCAGCTCTAAAGGGGGGGTCCCAGGGGGTCTCCCCCTGGAATTATATACTAAGTAAAGTAATCTAAATTGATTGAATCGATCGTAGCAACTAAATATAAGAGACGGAAGTCCCAGAGAGTGTTCCTCTGATAATATGAGGCTTCGCAGGTAGTGCGCTTCTGCCTTAGGCACTAAGGGGCTTATCAGCTTATCGGCTTCACCGCCCGGCAGAATCTAGAACTCTATCTCAATAACTGTTTCAACTTCAAATACTTATAAAACGCTCAAATTAAGAGCTATTAACTTGAAACTTGAAATAGAAATAAATTACTAAAGTCGAACACTTTGAAGCCCTCCGCAGGGGCGCCCCTGTGAGGCCTGCGGAGCAAAATATGCGTCGAGTATCGAAAGAAACATTTTAATATATGTAATTTATATATGAAAACTTTTATATTTAAATATTTTTTATGATTTTATTTTATTTATATAATTACTATATATTAAAAAAGTAATATAATGAAAATAAATAAAAATAATATATTTTTAATATTTATATAAATAAATTTATTAAATTCATATATAAATTAAAAATAATTATAAAATAATACTTTATTATAAAATTTAAAAATAATATAATATAATATAATTATTTTTTAGTTTTTTATAAAATTTTATTAAATAATTTCAAATTAATTAAAAATATAAAAAATTTTCAATTTTCAATTTTATTTTATTATATTATAATAAATTATTATATAATATTAAATTTTTTTATTTAAAACTGATTTATATATTATAAATAACTTATTAAAATATATATAATACTTATATTATTATTAAATAATTTTATTTTATTTTTCAATTTTTAAAATATAATTATACAAATATTATTTATTTAATTTTGAATATTTTGATTTTATAAGATTTTATAACTTTCAAAGTATAAATTATATTTTATTACATTTTTAATAAATTTATTTAAGACTTTATAAAAATAATACTATAAAAAAACAATAAAATACAAAGTAAAAAAATTCAATCGTAGATTAATTCGTTTTAATTAATAAACTAGATTTATTCGAAGTAATTCGTAATTCGTAAATTAATCAATTAATCAATTAAAGTAAAAATAGAAAAAATTGTTAATTAATTTATAGTAAATGAAAACTCTTTATATACTAAAAAATACGTAATTAATACTATTCTCGAAATTAGTTATTTACAAGGATTTTTAAAGAGAGAATATATAATTTTACTATAATCGTTTTTTCATATAATAAACTCGTTTCGAGTCTCGAAAAAAAAAATTAAAAAAAAAAAAAAATTTACTTTAAATAAAAAACTCAAAATTTGAAATCTTTCAAATTATCGTCGTTTTTTTTCAAGAATTTAATAATTTTTTCAATATTTTTATTAATATTAAATTTTTTTATAGTTTATTTTTTTTTT
>MU119624.1:0-37107 GCA_014904845.1 Acephala macrosclerotiorum | reverse complement strand
TTTTTATAATTAATAATAAATTTTTAATATTTATATTTGAAAATTTATTATAAATAATATAATTATAAATAAAATTTAATTTAATATATTTCAAAATAATATTAATATTAATTATTTAATATAAATATTAAATAAAATAATAATAATATTTATAAAATGTAATATACGAATTTTATATATTTTAATTTTTTATATTAAAATAATTTTATATAATTCGAATAAAATTTTAATAATTATTTTAATATATATAATTATTAATTATTTAAAATTTATATTTTAAATAAATATATAAAAATATTAAAAAATGTTTTTAATTATAATATAAAATTTTTAATTAAATAAAAAAAAATTAATTAAAAAATATAAAAAAATAAATAATATTAAAAAATATAATTTTAATTAAAAATTGTTTATAATATTATAATTAAATATTATATAATAATATAAATAAATAAAAAATAAAATAAATAAAAATAATAATTTCAAAATAATAAATTTATTAAATTATAATAAAAATAATAAAAATTTTATAAAGTTTTTATAAAATTAATATTAATATTAAAATATATTTAATTATAAAAAATAATAATAATATATAAAAAAATTATAATTATAAAATATAATTTTATTATTAAAAATAAAAAATTAATTAAATTTTACGTAATATTATAACGTATTAAATAATTAAATAAAAAAAATTATTATAATAAATTATTTTTTTAAAATTAAAACGTAAAAACGTATATTAAAATAAAAAAAATTTTATAATTAATTTTTGAAATTTATTTTTTAAAAATTAAAAAATTTTAATTTTAATTTATTTTTATATTTATTTTTTTATTTAATTTTAAAAATTAAAATATTCAAATTTAAATTCGTTTTTATATTTATTTTATTATTTATTTTTTAAAAATTAATATATTTAAATATATAAAAAATATAAATATTTTTATATTAAAAAATTATATTATAATTTATATTCGTAATATAATTATTTTATTATAATAAATAATATATTTAATTTAATATAAAAAAAAATTATAATAATATATTTATTATTTATAATATTAAATTAATAATTATTTATTATTAAATTAATAAAATCGAATTAATATTATAAATAATAAAAATAATTCATTAATTTTTTAATAAAATCCTTTTTAATAATATATATTTTATTAATTTATATAATAATAAATTAATAAAATTATTAAAAATTTTAAATTTTAAAAATATTTAATTAAATTTTATATAATTTAAATTAATTATAATCGTGAAATTTTAATATTTTTTATTAAAATAATTATATATTATTTTAAAATTTTTAATAAATTAATTAAATTTAAATAAAATTATTAATAATTAAAATAATTTGTATTATATATATAATATATTAAAAAAATTTTTACGAATTAATTATTTATTAATAATATTAACGATTTATTAATAGCGCGTATTACGTAATAATTATATATTTAAATTTTTAATTTTTAATTAAAAAATCGATTATTAATTAATAAATAAATTCGATTAATAAAAATATTCGATTAATAAAAATATTAAAATTTTCGATTTTCGAGCGATTATAAACAATTATACGCGATATTTATACAATTATATTTAATTAATTAAATCGCTCAATTTTTAAATATTTTATTTCAATTTAAATTTTTAATATTAATTAATTATTCGATTAATTATAATATTTTATATGTTTATCGTTTTTTACGCGTATAAATTTTATTTAAATCGATTAATTTTACGATTAAATTTTAAATAATATTAATATTTTTATTTTTTATTTTTATTTATTTGTATAATTTATAAAATAATTAAAATTTATTAATCGAATAAAATATAATTATTAATTTATATTAAAGTTTTAATAAAAAATATTAAAATTTTTATAGTTTTTAATTTTATAATTTAATATTTTAATATATATTCAATAAATTTATTTGAAATTTTTATAATAAATTAATTAAATAAATATTATAAATTATAAGTTTTAAATATTTAAATATTTAATTGTAAATTAATATTATTAATATCGAATTAAAATTAATAATATTAAATTAAAATAATTAATAATATTATTAAAATACGTATTTTTCAATAAAACGATTAATAAAAAATATTTTTTTCAATATATATAATTTAATAAAAATTAATAATATAATTAAAAAAAAATTATAAAAATCAAATAAATAAATATTAAAATTTTTTAAATTTAATATATATAAATATATTGAATTATTTATTAAATTAAATTTAATATTTATTTTTAATAATTTTTTTTATTTTTTTATTTTTTTATTTATATTAAAATTTATAAAATATTTTAATATTATTATTTTATATATAATTAAAATAAATATTAATTTTTTTATAATTTTTATTTTTTTAAAAACGTTTTATTATAAATTCAAATTTTATATTAAAAAAATTTTTATTTCTTTATATAAAATATTTTTTATTTTTTTTAAAAATATTTAAAATAATATTTTTAAATATTTTTATTAATTTATATTTAATACTACGATTTTTATTTTAATTATATAAATAAATATTATTTTATTTATTTATAAATAAATAATTTAATATAATTTGTTTTTCGTTTTTTTAATAAATTTAATATATATATTTAAATTATTAAAATTATTATTACGTATAAAATATTTTTAAAAAAAAAATTATAATAAAAAATATATATTATAAATATATTGTAAAAAAATAAAAATATTTGATTATTTTTTTAAGATTATAAAATATTAAATTTTTTATATTTAAAATTAAATTACGTATAACGATATTAATTTAATATAAATCGATAATATTATTATTTAATTTTATTATAATATTTATATTATTAAATAAAAAATTATAATTAAAAAATATTTTTTATTTATATTATTTTTAAATTTTAATTATTATATATTAATATATTTAAAAACGATTTTAAAATCGTATTTATTAATTTAAAAAAAATTAATATTATAATAATAAATAATATAATAAATTGTTTATAATATATTAATATTATTTTTTATTAATTAAATTTTTTATAAAAACTTTTTAAAATATATTAAAAATATTAAAATTAAATTTTTAATTATATATTTCGAAATTCGATTATTAATATAATTTTATTTTTTAAAAAAAATATTTAAAATTAAATTTAATTTATTATAATATTTTATTCTATTTATATTTTAATTAATATAATTAAATTTTTTAAATAAATATAAAAATAATATTAAAAATTAAAAATATATATAAAAAATTTATATCGATAATACGTTTTCGTCGTATTATATAAAAATAATAAAACGAGTACTAAAAAAAATTTTATAATACAATTTACGTAATTTCAATTTATATTATAATTTTATAAAAAAAATTTTATAATTTTTAAAAAAAAATTAACTTTTTTTTTAAAAATAATAAAAAATTTATTATATCGAAAAAAATAATAAATTTTTTAAATTTTTTAAGTATAAGTCGTATTCTATGGCCATTTTTAAACACTTGAAACTTATTTCACTAGAAAATTATACTTATATCATTGCCTTCGTGCCTGATTTGCAGAAAGTCCCTTTTTATAGCGCAATAAAGTTCCTTTACCACAGCTCTACCATTGAGCTCTTATTACCATATAAAAAGGTCGTATCCGAGCTTTAGGGCCTCACTATCATGCTGGAAATCGCTATCAGCCTTGTCCCTGCTGTGGCATGCAAATTCATGCTGGTGATGCAAGGTCTCAACGTGGGTCGGTACCTCTAATCAAAGCGACCAACGGTTTTTTAGTAAGTGCAAAACGACCCCGCACGTCCCATAGAGAAAGAATGCGAATGAAAGGTGAATAACATGCAATTCGATTAAGACGGGCAGTGCTAGAGGCAATGCACAATGCGGCTGAGCAGGACGGTACGATGTAATAGCGAAAGTGTTTGCATCAAACGTAGCATGTTCATGTCTCAAATCTTATCGCACAGCGCAGATACACCGCTATGAATGAACTAACCCTCTTTATATCTTTCTTCTGTAATTTAAGGTAGCCAGAGAAAAATAGAGGTAAACGCTAATCCTAATCCGACAGAACAACTTCTCCCACCTCGAGAGCTTTCCTCGCAGGCAACAAGAACGAAAGACATGAAGAAAATGATCTGGTCTTGCCCAAATGGTGGTCTTGAATTCATCTCGGACCGAACTGCAAGATGACCCCCAATCGGCGAGGTGCATATTTTCGCATTTCAGCCTTCGGTCAGGTTCACACATTTCCAACTCAGTACCAATCAATCGCATCTAGGTTTCACTTCGCCAGTTCGATTGGAAGTCGAGAATGGCAAGTGCCGGAGTGATAGTGTTCTTAATTCGTCTTTCCTCAGGCCGTAGTACACAGCCCCAAAGTTGGTGGAGCGAAGACGACTTCAACGCGAGGCTTAAGATTCTTTCTGCATGAATCTTTCAAAGATGTGTTGGCTGCGAACCCGCAGTCTCGTCATTCCTTTCGTTATTTAGAGATTGTGGTTCTCCAGGCGCTCCGTTTGTCGTCTCAATAACAGAGCTGTTCTCGCCATCGTGCCGTATGGTCGTGTAGAAATTTTGCGTTCCCGTAAGCTGATGCTCAGATCTCAGAAGCGTGAATTAAAGATTTGACGTTTTTGCGATTTCGAGCGTGGGTTGAAGTCGTTGTTCTGAGTTCAAAATATTCGAAGATGTTTTATGATGGAAATGCGTCGTTCGCGCCCTCTTTCATCTACCCAGGCAGCTGCATGGGAGCCTATTTCGACAAGAATCTTGGTACTTGGAGAGAGGGATCGTTATCCGGATACAACGTTTGGGATTGGATTGTCGCACCTTTCATCAACGAAGAATTCACACCAGCGGAATACTGTGTGATTAATGAACTGCAGACAGGTCAATCACTTGGTCCCAACATCACGAGCATTTTCAGCGCAAACTGGCCTTCGCAATGTCCTTCACCCAGCCATATTCTCGCGACATTTGCCATCGTTAACGTTGTCGTTGCGTTCACTTCTCTTGTCCTCGGCCACCAGAAGGTCCTTCACTTCCTCAGCTGCAAACTCCTCGGAAATGAACACCCGGCACCGACTTCCAGTCAGCACGCAATGCAAAGAGTGCAGTTGTTCCTTCCACTCGGTCTTCAGCTGCTGGCAAATTCCATCATTACACTTCTCACCAGGGCGGCTCCGGGGTACAAGGACGGCTTTACTTTCGCTCAGCTGTTTCTTTTTCTTGCAGCAAGGCCACGAACGACGTGGATCTTTGCTGCTTGGGGAGCTGGGTTTGCATCGAAAAAAGGGACGCTTGCCCCAGGGTTCCCAGACCACCTCAGGTCACAGCCTCTCCCTGAGTTAAAGCGAGATATCCGGAGCAAGCAATCTTATTTGGGTAGAGATACTCGGCCGGCACTTAGGGCACAAGAATCCACGTACAGTCTTCAGAACCATAGACGAGGTGTTGGAAGCTGGAGAGATGATAGAGCTCGGAGTCACGGTCGTGGTTATGCAGGTCGAAGTTCTGTTCCAAACCGTCCTCTCGACGGCCGTCACAGTGTTAGTTATGCAGAACAAAATCCTGTTCCAAAACGTCCTCTCGAAAGGCACGAAATCGAGATATTGACGTACGAAGTTGAGAGAGATAATTGGACGGATGAATCTGGAGAAGGATGGAGACGGTTTTATCCCTATCAACGCTTTGCAAGAGGGCAGCTGGTAGCAGAAGCCGTCCTCCTCGCCATAGCCTCTTACTCGATCGGCAGTACAGCGCGTTTCGCCTCTCAAAGCGGATTCTACGATCTGATTTCTGGTGCATCGCAGGTTCGGTATGCAACATATGGACCTGAGCATGAATATGCTGCCAAAATGATGTACGCTGGCGCCATTTGGTGGATTGTTTGTTTCCCAGTTGCGTTCGTTCTCCTCGTTCTCATATCCCGCGTATTGATAAGGTATACGAGTGGTCTTTCTCAAATAGGCGAGCTGTTTGGGTGGATCCTTCGAATCTGCTCCTTGATACTAATGGCATCCTTATACTTGGGCCAGTGGTTGTGGCTCGTTGGATTTGTGAACTTGATGGGACCATTGTGAGCCCTTCTTCTCATTCGCCTCGAATTCCCAAAGAACCATTTGCTGATTCTGAAGCCTAGGTACTGCCCACCAAATCTAGCGACGCAAGCTTCAATCTGGATTGGTGCTTCTGTGGTTGGGATCTTGTTCGGCGCAGGCTTTTGATGAATGAAAATTGATTCGTTATATGTAAATAAACACCTGAACATGAAGACGGCTCTCCCAGCAACTCTGTACAAGAGGCGCAGTGAGGTGTGCGCTGTGAGAAGCATAGAATTGGGACCCCCTTTCCCTATATCATCTCATGAGGTAGGCGGTAAATGTGACTGTGAAGGATTAGGTATTGGTGGGTCTTGGCTTACATGGAACGATCAGAACCTGCTTTGGATATCGCCTGACTTTCGGTCGATAAATTCTTATAATTCACTTACTGGTTCGACATTCGCTATCTCATGTGCATCCGGGAAGGTTATTATTATCGAAATTTCATTAAATAATCTACATAGCTAATATTAATAAAGTTTATTTGCTTTTAGAAAAAGCTAAGTTATCTGGTCTAGTAGGCAGAGAGGTGTGGCGTCACAGACGAACACTCCTCCCGACGCTCACACCTCATGGTTGCGTCCCTAACAGGCCCAAGCGGGCGAGTAAGCTCTTGAGCGTCTCTCACGGCAATGCTTTGGTGAGAACATCCGCCAGATTGCTCGATGGTAGAGCTGTGGTAAAGGAACTCTATTGTGCCATAAACGGAGACTTTCTATAAGTCAGGCATAAGGGCGACAATGCAAACATAATTTTCTAGTGAAAGGGATTTAGAGTGTTTAGAGGTGGCCACGGAGCACGACTTATACAAAAATATAGAAAATGTCGATGTGTCCATAGAGCTTAAAATGCTTAAAAACAAAGTACTTATTATTTTTCTCGGTATTATTATAAATACAATTTTTAAACTTGTAAAATTTTTAATAAAATTATTTTATTTACGACGATATTAAATTAAATTTTTTTTTTTTTTTAAAAACTCTCGATATTAAATACAATATACTCGAGACTACGTAATTATATATTATTATAATTATTTATTTTTCATAATATAAAATTTAAAAAAAAATATAAATTATTTATAAATTATTATAAATTATTATAAACTATTATTAATAAAATCGTAATAAATATAATAAGTTTTTTATTATATAAAAATAAATATTAATAAATTTAACGTTTATTTATATATATTAAAAATATTTTATAAATTAAAATTTTTGAATTTTTATTATATATATATATATATAATTATAATTTATTTACTATTAATTTTTATTTATTTATTTATAAAAATTTAATTTACGTTTAAAAAATTATTATAATTTAATTATATTATTAATCGTTTTATTAAAAATATTAAAAAATATTATAATTATTAATTTGTTTTTGAAATTCGAAATCGTATTATAAATTTTTTAAATTTATTTAAATTAAAAATAAAAAATATATAAAATATCGCATTTTAATAAATAAAAAAATATTTATTATTTTTATTTAATATTTATATTTTTAAAATTTTATTCGAAAAATAAAATCAAATAATTTTTTTTATTTCTATTTATTTTAATAAAATTCATTTAATTATATTATTATAATATTTATTTTTTATTATTATATTTTTATTTTGTATCGATTTCGTTTAAATTTTTTTTATCGTTTAAATATTTTAAACGAATATTATTTTAAAAATTAACGCTTTCGAAATAAACTAAGAAACTTAAAAAAAAAAGCTTCGAAAAGAGAGAAAAAGTAGTGGGTTCGGCCTTTCTATTATTCCGTGCGGCCCAATTTTTTACCCGTTCCGGATTTTAGAAGGTCACGAGAAGGTCACGTGTATTGCCTCCTTTTTTATACTGTGTTTTTGTTTTGTACCAGCTTTGTCTAAGCCCCTCGCATTATCCAGGTACTCCAGACGAGTTTTGGTCCAGACATTAGTACAGTCGCTTGCAAAGTCAGTTTCACCCTATCTAATTCAAAGCTTCTATCTGTACGAACCAAGCCGATTTGTTAGGGCTGAGCAGGGGCTGAGCGGAATCACTCGACGAGGCTATGCAGGATCGTCAACCTCGGCCTCCCTTCAACCTGAATGCTTTTAGATACCCATCACCGGCAACTCATCTCTTGACATTATGTCATTCGGATGGTTAGCAGGCGATATTGTATCTGGCATAAGCACGTTGGTGAAAGTAGGGAAGGCTCTCAGAGAGTCGGGCGGTGCGGCTAGCGAATACCGAGAGACCATCGCCTTTCTCACGAGCGTCGAAACGACTCTAAGGGGACTAAATACTATCGTTGCGACTAATCCGGATCTCACCTGGAAGGATGAGTTGGTGGAACAGGCTGGGTTACTAAAGTCCGCGGTGGATGACTTCAAAACGAAAGTTGACAAATACGATCTGTCACTAGGCTCCGCCTCGGAGAGGAAAAAAGCGAGGAGAATTCTAAGGGAGGTCCAGTTTGCATTGTCAGACAAAGTCAAGGAGCTGCGAATTGTAATAACACAGCCCCAGCTTGTTCTTGATGTGTTCATAAGCCTCCAAACCCTGTACGAACACCCTAGGTACGAATTTGGATGCCTCTAATGTAGAAACAGGACATCTATCCTCGATTTATCAAAGTCAAGCTCGATATCACAAGAGAATCTCCAATCATGGACTGATGAAATGGCCCAAGTCTTGCCGACAATGATAGATTCCCTTGCTACGTTCCAGCAGGTCATGCAGACCGAGATCCTGGAAGTCAAGACCACTCATCAAACCGCGCATACGCGGGTGCAAGATGACTTGAGCCAGATCAAGGACTGTCTAGGAGAGCTTAAAGACTTCCAGACGACTCTTCTGACGCAAAGCGCCGTCGCCGGCCAAGACCTACGTCGATGGCAAGGAGAATTCCAGCAGACTACCCAGGCCCTGTGCACATGTACGAAAGACCAATTGGAACTGCTGCTCATGAATAGAAGGAAACCAGTGGAGACAGTTCGAGAATCAGGTATCAGCTCACTTCAAGTTGCAATGAGGACTCTCCAGATTTTTGCTAGTGGACTCGCGAGTGGGATCGGGACTTTGACAGCTCTTTCTCTATATGCGTCCAATAATCCTCCGATCAGACCATCACTGCTTCCGTTACAACGGAGAGGAGTTACAGACACGTCGATGACGTATGACTTGGCTCCTGACGATGGTAGATGGGACGAAGCATTCCAACTTGCTGCCGAATCGCCCCGCGACGGCACTTGGAACAGACTGTGGAAAGGCCTCCAAAACCTGCCAGTCGCACCTGTAGGAGCCCAATCAAATGAAGAATTTATTACAAAACTTGAAGCACATATAAAAAATAGGAAGGATTTCCGCAACTATGCGGCAGCGAAGTTCGAAGTAGGACACTCTGTGTGGCTCACAATTCCGAAGGAGAGCTCAGTGAAGGTTGAGGTAGTGGCTCGGAGAAGGGAGGACATTGGGGAATATCTCTATCAGGTCAAGGACACTAGCGGTGTACTATACGAGGACGAGAAGGGTAAATGGGTATCTCAGGGAAGGCTTACCAAATTTTAATGCCCAAGTTGTCGATGATCCACCGGCAGATCTCATTCCCAGCGGTGCACTGCTGGTCTCCCACAGCAAGTCAAATACAGCGAAGCCAATTTTGCAAGCGACTGTATCGTAACTACTAGTTTTGTTAATTAAACTCTTTCCACTCTTCGCTTACTGCTTTCCACTTTCATTATTTTCCGTATTTATACTACTATCACTACTAGCGCTCTACCAATATACACTTACTTTATGCTATGCCTTTTCCTCGGATTTCTAAACAAGAAGATGGATCTGTTCTAGACGGTAGCGAGGAGAATTTTGACGAGGAGCAGTGGCTAAAAAGGAGGATTTGCGACCTTCTAACACAAGCCAGCTAATAATGCTACTCTCTATTGCCTTACCACATTCTCCTTCTATTTCATAAGTCTGTAGTTCTAATCAACCAATTTCTAGTAGCAATTTACTAGGCGAGTGAAGCCGTTCTTCACGGCCCCGCCGCAAGCAGTTGTCATGTGGCTATATGTCATATTCGAACTCCAAGTGCGCATTCGACAGACCGTGACAGTAGCAGGCCTTGTTTCTTTCTATAATTTATTCCTTTTACAATTTATCGTTTACACATTTATTAGCGTAAAGTAGCGTACAATTGCTTTTACCGGGGTCAAAAGTTTTCGAGACTAAAACGTGCATTATTATAGCGCCGTAGTTTGTATTTACACGGTAATTAAAATTTCTTTTTTATTTATACTTTTAAAATATACGATCATATAATAAATTGCAATTTAATTTTTTATTTATTAAATATTTTTTTTATAAAAATATTAATAATTAATAATATAATTAAATTTATTATTAAAAGCGATATAAATATTATAATTATATTATTTATTATATTTAGTTTTTTAAATTTTTATTAAATTTAATAAATATAAAAAATATATATATATATATATAAATAAATTTAATTTCGTTTTAAAATTTTAAATTATAAAAAAATTATTAAAATTATATATAATTAATATATATATAAAAAATTATTAAAAATTATTAATATTATATTTTTAAATATTATTAAATTATAAAAAATATAAATAAATAAATAATTATATTTATTAATTAATTTATTTACTTTTTATAATTTTAAATTTTTATTTAATATAAATTTTATAAAAATATATTAAATTTGTAATAAATATTATATATTAATAAAATTAATATTATTTTTTTATTTTTATAAATTAAATTTTAATTAATAATTATTAAAATATTTTTTTTATATTAAAAAAAAACTCGTTCGACGATTTATTAAACGAATTAATAATAAATAAATTTATTTTTATTAAACGTATATTTTATTTTAAAAGTTTCATAAAAACGTTTTTATAAAAAATTATAAAATTTTCGATTTTAATAATTTATTTTTATTTTAATTTTTAAATTAATATAATTATTAAAATAAAATAATAATTTAAAATTAATAAATTTTATAATATTTAAAATAAAAACGTATTTTTTACGAAATTTTATATTATTAAAAAAAGAATTATAAACTTTTTTTTAAATTTAATTATTATAATTAATTTAAATTATTTTATTTAATATATAATTTTAAAACTTTTTTTAAAAAATATATAATTATATATTTATAAAAATATTTTATTTAATATTTAAATAAATATAATAATAATTATTAATTATAATTTTATATAATTATAAATTTAAATTATTTATAATTATTTATAATATATATTTCGAAATAAAATTTATTATAAAATATTTAATTAATTATTTTAAATTTTTTTTATAAATAATTAATTTTAAAAATTATATTAATTACGTATTTTTTAATATATAAAAAGTTTTTATTTATTATAAAATAATTAAAAAAAAAATTTATTTTTATTTTATATTTTATTAAAAATTAATTATAAAATTATAAAAATTATATATTAATTTGTTTAAAATAATTAATATTAAAATAAATAAATTAAAATACAAATTAAAATTATAATAATTATTTTTATTTTTATAATATATTAATTCGATTTATAAAAAATAAATTTAATTTATAATAAAATATAATATTAAAAATTATTTAAAAAAATTTTTACGAATATAATTAAAAATATTATTAAATAAATACAAAGTTTTATATAAATTTATTAATTAATTTATAAAAAGTTTTTTAATATTAAAAATATATATAAATTTATTTAATTAAATAAAATAAATTATATTAAAAATATAAATTTATAAAAAAAATTTAATATATATTAATATTTTTTTTTAAATAAAAAACGATTATTATATATAAATATAATAAAATTAATAATTTAATAAAAATATTTAAATATTTAAATATTATAATATAAAAAATAATTTTAAATATAATTAATAATTTATTATTATTTATTTTATTCGAATTATTTATAAAAAATATTTAATAAAAAATATATATAATTATTAAAAAATTTATATTAAATTTCGATTTTAAATTTCGCGTATTATTTAAATTTAATATTAATTAAATTTTTGTAAATTGTATTATTAATTATTTAAAAAAACGTAATAAAAATTAATATTATATATAACGACTAATAAAATAAATAAAAAATAAAAAAAATCGATTTTTTTTATTAATTATTATTTATTTAATATAAAAACTAATATTAATTTTTTTATATACACGTAATATTAATACTTTTTACAATAAACGATTTCACTCAAATTTAACCGAGGTATTCAAATGGAGTGATTTGATTGGTTCATTAAAGATTTTGTAGTAGAGGTAATTACGTAGTAGTTTCAAACTAATATATAATCGATTCAATAAAAAATACTAAAATCTCGATTTATATGCGATTATATTACACTTATAATTATAATATATTAATTAATTCAAATTATATAAAATTTATAAATAAATTGAAACTCAATTAAATATCGTTAGATTTCAAATTTTAAACGATTTTATTAATTCGTTATTATGTAAATTAATAGAATATAATTGTATTTAATTAAAATCGCGATTATAAAACTTTTAAATGCGTTTTTACTTTAGGTATTAAAGTACTTATTTAAATATTGAATATTTCTATAATTGCACAATTAATTTTTTTATACAAAATTTCAAAATTTTTGAAAACGCGTTTTGAGTAATTTACGTCGAAGAATTAATAATAAAATAATTGTTTTATATTTCGAGTTATTTGTAAATTAAAAAAAAAATTTATAAATAATAAATCGACGATTGTATTATTAACGTTAGTTTATTAGAATTTAAATCGACAAAAAAAAAGTTTTTTTTTAAAGCGAGAAAAAAAAAATACTTTATATAAAATTTAGTATTTAATTAATCTCTAAAAAAAAAAATTTTATATATTATTTATTATTAAATACTATTTTAAATTAGAAAAAAATATTATAATTTTTAAATTTATTTTTAATTAAAGTTTTTTTTCAAAACTTAAAATTAAATACGTCGTCGAATTCGAATATTAATATTACAATAAGTAATATTTTCAATACTATCGATAATTATTCGATTAAAAATATTTGCTCGATTTAAAAACGAAATAAAAAAAAAAAAATAGTAAAAACTTTGAAAATGAAAAGTTTTAAACAATTATAAGAAAAACGTAAATTACAAAAAAAAAAATCGAATTTTAAAGATTGTTAAAATTTTAATTATTAGTCAATCGATTGAAGTATTTGCTATACTACTAAGAACTAGTAAATAGAGTTTCAATCTATAATCGAGACAAAGTAAAGATCTATTGAATACGTTAAAAAGAAGAGAAAATCGAATATTCAATTACGCTTGTATTATTAGAAAAACTATGGCACTACGACAACGACTTTAAAGCTAATAGAAAAAGGATTGAAAAACGAAGTAGAGACTACTATGTAGTACGTTAGTTCGATTATAAGTTTATTGAGTGGGTCCGACTGCGACTAGCGCTAATAATTAACTGGATTCTCGATACTAGACGAATGTCGAAAGTCCTTTCAGTCTTTTTTCGAGTAAGTAAAAATAATCTCTCTTACGAAAAAGTGGAAAAGAAAAAAGTTCGAAACGAGATAGTAAGACTTTAATCGAGACTCGAAAATTTAGCTATACTCGAGAGATATAGCTTATATAATAATTCGCTTTTTTCTTTAATCGGTTTTTGCGTTCGAATAATAGTTGTACATAGCCGTGTATACTATATAAGGGTGCTAGCAGTGGTCCCGACAATCCCATTGTTTAACGGCAAACACGGACTTAAAATAAATTCCATTCCATTCCATTCTATAGTTGCGCAACTTTCAAGGGGAGTCCTAGGGGGTCTTCCCCTAGTAAATATAATCGTAATAACTATTGATAATCAATAGAAGCAATCGTAGCAACTCAATATAAAAGACGGGGGTCCCAGGGAGTGTCCCCCTGGTAATATGAGGCTCCGCAGTAAGTGTGTTTTTGCTTGAGGCACTACTGAGCTTATCAGCTTATCGGTTTCACCGCCCGGCAGAATCTCAAACTACTATCTCTCAATAACTATGCCAATTTCAAATGCTTATAAAACGCTCAAATTAAGAGCTATTAGCTTGAAACTTGAAATAAGAGTAAATTACTAAAGTCGAAGACTTTGTAGTCCTTCGCAGGAGCGCCTTTGCGAGGCCTGCGAAGCAAAATGTGCGTCGAGTAAAAAAAGAAATATTTTTATTTATTTATAAATAAATTAATTAATTATAAATATAATAATTTTTAAAATTATAATCGATTTTTATAATCGTTTATATTTAAAAATAATTAATATTAATAAAATTAAATTATAAAATAAATAATTAAAAAAATTAAATTTATTATTATATATTTTTAATAATAATAATAATAATAATAATAATAATAATAATAATAATAATAATAATAATAATAATTAAAATTTTAATAAAACGATTATGAATAAATTTTATAAAAAGTTATTAATAAATATAATAATAATAAATAAAATTTAAAATATATAAAAAAGTTTTTAATAAAAAATAAAAATAAAATATTTAAAAATCGAATTATAATAATAATTTTTATAAAACATTTAAAATAAAAAACTAAAAAAAAATATAAATTAATTAAAAAATAAATATTTTATAAAAAATATAGTTTTTTTTTAAAAATTTTTTAAAAAAAAAATAATTATTAATATTTTAAAAATATAAAATTTTATTATAATAATAATTAATTAATAATAAAAATATATTAAAAATAATTAATTTTATAAAATATTTATAAAAATGAATTAATTTGTTTTCATTATTAAAAGTTTTATAAAATTTAAAATTTTTATTTTATTATTAATTATAAAAATATATATTATTATTATTTTTAAATTATATATTTTAAAATATTAAATTATTAAAAATCGTTATATTTATATATATTTTTAAATTAAAAAAATATTAAAAAAAGATTTAATATAAAAATATAAAAATAAAAATAATTTTAATTTAAAATTATTTAATATAAATATTAATATAATATATAAATTTAAATTTAAAAAAATATAATTACTCGATTTAATTAATAAAATAAAAAAATTAATTTCAAAAATTTAAAATACGA
The DNA here is from genome assembly GCA_014904845.1 of Acephala macrosclerotiorum. Taxonomy (NCBI): domain Eukaryota; kingdom Fungi; phylum Ascomycota; class Leotiomycetes; order Helotiales; family Mollisiaceae; genus Acephala; species Acephala macrosclerotiorum. Next base: position 21,838 of record MU119624.1, on the reverse strand, counting down.
AAAATATTTTAAAAATATATTAAAAAATATATAAAATATTTATTTTTACGAATTATTTTAATATTAAAAATTTTTTAAAAATTTTAAAAAACGTATTTTTTAAAATTATAATAATAAATTAATATTTTTAAATATATTTTAAATTTAAATAAAATATTAAATTAAATTAAAAAAATTTAAATTATAATTTTATTAAAATAAAATAATTATTATTAATTTTATTTATAATTTTAAAAAATATTATTTTAAAAATAATAATATTTTTAAAATTAAAATTTTTATTAAAATTTATATTTATTATAAAATTTAAATTTAATATTTTAATATTATTATTAAATTATTATATTAATTAATTAAAAATAATAAAAAAAAAAAATTTATAAATTACAATTTTAATTATATAATATTTATTTTATTTTTAAAATAAATATTAATATATTTATTATTTAATTAAATTAAATAAAATTTTTTTTATTAATTCGTTTAAATATAATTATTCGATTTCGAAATTAAATATATTAAAAAAAAATATTTATAAATTTAATATAATCGAATTTAATTATATTAAAATAATTTTAATTTTAATTAAAAAAATTAAAAATAAATATATAAAATAAAAATATTTATTTAAATTTTTAATATTAATTATATTAATCGTTTTTTTTTAAAATTAATAAATAATTAAATTATAATAATAATATTTTTTTTATAATAATTATTTAAATTATTTTTAAAATATTATTTAATATTTAATAATTTTAAAACGATTAAAATAATAATTAAAAATTTTTTAATTATAATATTTAAAATAAAATATTTGAAAGATTTTTTATTAAATTTTATTTATTTTAATTTATTTTAAATATATTAATATTATTAATAATAAATTAAATAATTTTTTAATTAATTATAAATTATAAATTTAATAAACGCGTAAAAATTAAAAAATATAATCTCAATTTTAGCGCAAACGGCGCTAGTTCCAATCTGGCCTAGTATTTCACGTAATTATTAAATTAATATTATACTTATAAAATAATTTAAAATAATATATAATAATTATAATTAAATTATATAATAAATTTAAATATATTAAAAAAAAATATTTTTAAATAATTAATTAATATTATTAAAAAAAAATATTATAAAAATATTTAAAATTTTATAAAAATATTTAAAATTTTATAATAAATTATAATAAATATTAATATAAAAATAATTTATATTTATAAAAAAAAATTTATTATTTTATTATTGGCCGTTCACTTTAAGGACTAATGTCAACTTTTTTCAAGTCACGTGTTATTCACGTGGCACGAGTCATCTCAACTATGGGCGATTTCAGCAAAATTTAATCGGGGTGCTCAAATGCAGCGATTTGATTGGTTCATTAAGGAATTTTGCAGCAGAAATAGTTTAGAGGCCCCGGAATAATATATAATCGCTCCGGCGAAAAACACCAAAATCTCAATTGCGTTGCGCTTTAAATATTAATTCAAGCTATTATATAAACAGCTTAATATTCGGAAATCAGTTGAACTTCAATTAAATACCGCCAGATTCCAAGTTTCAAGCGATTCTATTAATCCGTTATTGCGCAAATCAGTAGAATATAGTCGCACTTAGTAAAAATAGCGACCGCAAAACTCTTAAGTACGCTGCTGCCTTAGGCACTAAAGCTGGCAACCGCTCCTCCAGTGAGAAACACCAAAACTCTCCAAGTGCGTTTCTGCCTTAAGCATTAAAATGCTGGCACACCACTTATTAACTCTATAGCTGCGCAGCTTTTAAAAGAAGTTCTAGAGGGTCTCCCCCTAGTAAATATAATCGCAATAAATATTTATAATCAATAGAATCAATCGTAGCAATTCAATATAAAAGACGGAAGTCCCAAGGGGTATCCCCCTGTGAGGCTCTGCCAGAAGTGCGTTTCTGCCTTAGATATTAAAGCACTCATTTAAATGCTGAATATCTCTATAGTTGCGCAGCTTTCAAGGGGGGTCCCAGGAGGTCTCTCCCTGGAATTATATACTAAAGAAAGTGATTTAAATTGATTGAATCGATCGTGGTAACTCGATATAAGAGACGGGGATCCCAAAGGGTGTCCCCCTGGTGTAAAACCCCGGAAGTGCGTTTCTGCCTTAGGCATTAAAGCACTCACTTAGTGCTGGATATCTCTATAGCTGCGCAGCTCTCGAGGGGGGTCCCAGGGAGTCTTTCCCTGGAATTATATACTAAGTAAAATAATCTAAATTGATTGAATCGATCGTAGCAACTGAATATAAGACGGGGGTCCCAGGGGGTGTCACCCTGGTAATAAAGCTCCGAGCAACTAGATCTCTCTGTCTTAGGCACTAAAAAGCTTATCAGCTTATCGGCTTCACCGCCCGGCAGAATCTCAAACTACTATCTCTCAATAACTATGCCAATTTCAAATGCTTATAAAACGCTCAAATTAAGAGCTTTTAACTTAGAATTTAAAATAAAAGTAAATTGAATAAATTACTAAAGTCGAAGACTTTGTAGTCCTCCGTAGGAGCGCCCCTGCGAAGCCTGCGGAGCAAAATGTGCGTCGAGTATCGAAAGAAAGAGTTCGTCCGCTGATTGGCTCACTTGCGAATCGGCGAACGGACTTTTTCTTTCGGTACGAGAGAAACATTTTATTAAAATAAATATAATTAAATTTTTATAATATAAAATTAAATAAAAATTTATTATTATTATTTTAATTATTAAAATTCGATTTTTTTTAAAAAAAATTTTAATTAAAACGAAATATATAAATAAATAAAATTTTTAAAAATAAAAATTAAAAAAAAAAACGAAATTATAAATAAAATTAAATATATTTTAACGTTTATTATTAAATATAAAAAAAATTAATTTAAAAAAATAAATAAAATAATAATTAAAAAAATTTATATAATAATAAAAACGAAAATATTATTAAATTTATTAATTATAATAATAATATAAATATAAATATTAAATAAAAAATAATTAAAAATTTTTATAATAAATAAAATATTTAAAAAATTAAAAAAAAAAATTATAATTTATATTTTTAAATTTATTAAAATCGAAAAAAATAAATATATATAATTTTTTAATAATTAAATAAATAAAAAGAAATTATTAAATATAAAAATAATAATAATTTTTTAATTAAATTTTTTTTTTATTTATAATAATTTTATTAAATAAAAAAATAAAATTATATTATTTATTTTTTAAAAATTTTAATTTATTTAATATATTTTATATAAAATTAATATAAAATTATTTATTAATTTTTTTTAAAATTTTTTATTTAAAATTAATATTATAATATTTTTAATTATATATATTAATACGTTTTAAAAAAATTTGTAAAAATAAAATATTTTATAATTTTTTTCGATTTTATTAATAAATATTTTTTTAAATTTATATATTTTTTATTTTTAAAATTTTATTAATTTATTATATTATTTTTAATATATAAATTTTATAATTATAATATATTTATAAAAATTATATAACGCGATTTTAATAAATAATAAAAATTTATTAATAAATTATTATTTAAAAAAATAATTATTATAATTAATTTATTAATATTAAAAATATATTTAAAAATTTTTTTTAAAAATAAATAAAATTAAAAAATCGTATATTATATTTTAATAAATTTAATATAATTAAATTTTTTTTTAAATTTAAATATTATAATAATTTATTAAAAATTTGAATAAATATTTTATATAAAACGTTTTATATTTTATGAAATTATTATTATAAAAAAATTTATAATATATTATATATAAAATTTTTTTTTTTAATTTATTAATTATAAAAAAAATAAATAATAATTTAATAATTATAAATTTAAATAAAATAAATTTAAAAAATTATATTTTTTTTTAATTTTATAAATTTTAATAATTAAAAAATATAATAAATTATTTTTTAATTTTTATAAATAAATTAAAAAAATAATTAATTATTATTATTATTATTATTATTATTATTATTATTATAATTTAATAAAATATATTTAATAATTAATTATATATATAATATAAATAATATTTAAAAATCAAATATTAATATTTTGAAATATTTTAAATTTTATTAATAATATTAAAATTTTAAATATTATTTATAATATTTATAAATATTTATTTATTAAATAATTTTATTAAATTTATTTTATAATATTTTATAAAAATTATAAAAATTTAATTTTTTAAAATTTATAAATTATATATTAAAAAAAAATTAATTTATTTAAATTTATTTTTATATTTATTTTTAATTTTTAAATATTTTTATCATTTTTTATTATAAATAAAAAATATAAATATAAAATAAATTTTTACGAATTTTTATTATTTTTATTTTTATTTTTTTAATTAAATTATTTATTAATTTAAAAATTATAAAAAAATTTATTTTATAAATTTATTTTATATTTTTTTTAAAAAAATTAATATATTAATATATTATTATTAATAAAATTTTTTTATATTATATAATTTTTTTTATTTAATTTTTATAAACAAATTTTAAATTATAATTATTATTTTATTAATTTATTAAAATAATAAATTAATTATTTAAATAAAAAATTTTTTTTTAATAATAAATTTTTATTTAATAATATTTATTTTAAAAAAATTAATATAATTTATTATATAAAATTTTTAAATTATTAATATTCGTTTAATAATAAATATATATATATTTATAAATAAAAATAAATTATAATTTAAATTAAATTAATTATTTAATATTTTAAAATAAAAATATTTAAAAAAATTTAAAATTTTTTTTTTTAAATTTTAAACGAATTTATTATATAAAAAAAAATAATTATAATAAAATTATATTATTTTTTTTAAAAGATTTTTTAAATAATTAATTTTAAAAATAATATTAATTACGTATTTTTCAATATATAAATTTTTTTTATTTATAATAAAATAATTAAAAAAAAAATTTTATTAATTAATTAATTAATTTACGAATTATAAATTATTTTAAATAAATTTAATTTATTAATTAAAAAAAATTTATTTATTAATTTAAAAACGAATTAATTAATAAATTTTTTTTTTTTTAATATTTAATATATATTTTATTTTATAAATTTCATAAAAAAAAATTTATAAAAATTTTTAAAAATTTCAATTTTAATAATATATTTTTATTTTAAATTTCAAATTAATAATTTTTAATTTAAATATTTTATAAATATTTAAAACAATATAATTATTAAAAAATAATAATTTAAAATTTTATTATTAAAATTTTTTTTAAAATTTTTATTTTATTTTTAATATTAAATAAATATTTTAATATTTAAAAAAAACAATTTTAACAATTTTAATTTTTATATTAAATTATTACGATTAATTTAATTTATTAAAAAAACGATTATTAATTTTAATATTTAAAATAAAAATATATTTAAAAATTTACAATCGCGATTTTTATTAAATATAATTATATTTTATTAATAAAATCATTTAAAATTTAATAATATTTAATTTAATTTCGATTTATTTATAAATTTTATACGATTTAAATTAATTAATAAATTATAATTATAAACGTAATAAAATCGAAATTTAAATAATTTTTTTTTTAAAATTATATATTATAATATTTTTTAATAAATCAATTAAATTATTATATTTAAATATTTTAATTAAATTAAATTTTTTTCGTTTATAATTAAAATAATTTTTATTTTATAAATAATATATAATTTAATAAAAATTAATATTAATTTTTAAAACGAATAATTAATTATACAAAAAATAAAAATAAGTTTAATTATTAATTAATTTTTATTAAAAATTTTAAATTAATATTTTTTTAAAATTTTATTATTAATATTAATATATTTTATTTAATAAATATAATTTTTATATATTAAATATAAAAATTATTAATTTTTTTTAATTAAAATATATAATAAATATTTATATATATTTCGATAAATTTTAAAATTTATTATATAATATAATTTTAAATAATAAAAAAAAATTAATATATATATATATATATATATTAATAATTTAAAAAATTTTAATTAATTAAAAATTATTATTAAATTAAATAATTTTATAAAATTTTTTAATTTTTTAATTTATATAAATTTTAATATTTAAAATTATTAAATATTTTTTATTTTAATTAATAAAATATATTTATTTTTATTAATAAATCTTTTTTTAAATAATAAAAATAATAATATAATAAATTATATTTATTTTATTTTTTTAATTTAATTATTTTTTATTAAATTTATTTTTTAATAAATTATTATTAAATTAAATTTATAATTAAAATTATAAAATAATATAAAATTAAAAATAAAATTATATTTAATTATATAAAATATATTATTATAAATTTATTAAATTTTAATTAAATTAATTAAAAAAAATTTAAATTTTATATTAAATTTTTTTTTAATATTTTATAATTATTTTTTTTAAATAATTATATAAATATATTTTATAAAATTTTATTTTGAATTATTTAATTATAATAAATATTATACGTTTTATAAAAATTTAAAATTAAAATTTTATTTTTTATAAATTTTAAACTTTTTAAATTAATAATAAATAATATAAATAATTTATTTAATTTTATTATTATATATTTGAAAAAAATTTATATTTCGTAAATAATTTATTTTTTTAATTATTTATTTTATAATAATTATTAATATTTTATTTTTAACGTTATTTTTTTAATAATTAATTTTTTTATTTTAGCGTTCGCGAAATAAATACGCATAAAAAACTTTTTAAAAGAATCGTTTAATTGTTATAAGTCGATAATATTAAAATTATATTTTACCAGGAAATTAATAGCGGCGTGGACATGCCCGGCTGGTCGGGGTGTGAGAGAGTGAGAATGTATTCCTGGGCCATTTCGGGGAGTGCGGTCTGATGATGATGTCTAGTGGGGAATTGAGGCTCGCTTGATCTTATGGAATGTGGAGAGAGACTCGCATCGAAATATCATATTAACCCGTGTTGAAAGTATTACCACCTCTGTAAACAAAGGATTCGAAAGCCCCTTTTCCTACTCGTCTTGAATCAAGTCGATAAATCTTTGAGTATGATCAAAGAAGGCAAAGAAATACAGAGGTGTATAATCGGGCGCTGCTATCTGCTTCCCATCGCGGTAAGCCATCCAGCGTTTCGAGACCAGATCGCAACCAGCCTTCCAAACTTCATCCTCGAGGTCAAGACCTAAAGACCCGAAATCATTATCATTATAAGACGTAGCCCACACTGCCAGTTCTTCGAGTCTGCACAGCTCTCGTGGACTGCACTCATCGAGAAACGCGGAGGCTTGGTCCTGTAGGTGCGGAGCCTTTCCCATGACCCCAATGGTCCAGACACAATAGAAAGCATGTTTGAAGCGTGCAAGTTCGGATGGCCTCATGTGCGGATCTTCTCCTCTGTGTTCTTCTCTGTCAAAGGTTTCGTGAATCTGAAGGAGATTCACCCAGCAGTCACCAGCAGCAGAGGCACAGCGAGCATTGAACAGGAGACGCTTGGCTCGGATGATGGACTTCTGCTCGCGGCCATCTTGCGACTGACTCACAGCTTCAGCTTCAGCTGCCTCTTGCATGTCAAGCAATCGCTCGGCGTCGGTGAGGTTCGAGATGACACGAGGAGCGACGGCTCGGCAGATGGAGGTCGGATTCTCTCGCCAGGTGTGATAGAAGATACGTGCCGTTTGAGCAAGAGCGGCCACCACGGAGAAGTCATCCGCAGACTCAAAGACCCGACATATGACTTCGGGTGGGAGGGTCGAGAAGGGGGAAGCCGACATCATGATCATTGATTGCTACGTGGTGATTCGATAAACCCTCGAAATGGTGAGCGACCAGCGGGGTGACAAGTAACAAGCTGACAATGCTTCCAAAGCCTGTATGTTAGCATAGAACGCAGAGGCAGAGGCACAGCGAGCGCTCGTGGAAGCCAGGAGGAGTTGGGATGATGGTAGGAATAGGAGTGCTTATTTTATAATGTTAGGAGCGATGGCAGTGGAAGGAGTAGCGATGTTAGACTTTCGAGTGGTTTAGTGCTGAGGAAGCACTGCAATAGATATAATGTCCCCGCACCTAGCTTAATCTTACTATTTTAATAAATAAACTAGATCATCAAATCCATCGAATATATCACTCAAATTGACAGGTTATAAGCCCGGAAAGTGCTTATTAAAACCGTCGTATTTTTTTACTTTAAAATATTAATTTTATTCGTTATAACGATTTTAATAATTTTAATTAATATTATAGTATTTACTTTTATAGTATTTTATTACGTTTACAAATAAAACAAAATTAAAATTCTCACAAAAAAAATTATTCTCGATTTAAAAACTTTTATTTAATCGCTTTTACTAGTATTTATATTATTAAATTAATTAATAACGAAAAATTAAAATCGATTTTTTTTATATTAATCGATTAAATTATAATTTTAAAAAAAAAAACTATTAAAACTATTTAAATCATTTTAAATAACGTAAATAATAAATTATAAAATTAAATTTTTTTATTAGTTTTTTTTAAAAATATTAAAAATATTTAAAACGAATTCAAAAAATATATTAAAATTATTAATTTTATTTAAATATTTATTTAACGAACGAATTTTAAATAAAAAAATTAAAAAATTCGTAAATCGTTTTAAATTCTATAAACTTTAATTTATAACGATTGAAAAATTAATTACTAATAATAAAATTTTAAATCGAATTATAATAATTATTTTTAAAAATAATAATTATAAAAATACGAAATATTATATTTTTTGTTTATTAAAAATCGAACGTATATTCGATAAAACGATTATTATATTATAAATTTATAATCAATTTTTTTTTTTAATAATTACAAATTATACTCGTAAAAAAAATAATAATATAATCGTAAATAATTTTATAATAATAAATAAACTAAAAATAAAAAACGAAAAATTAATCGTAATAATTATAATAATAATAATAATAAATATCGTAAAAAAAAAAAAAACAATTATAAAAAATTTAAATTATTAATATTTCATTTTATAAAATTTAAAAATTATTAAAATAATAATAATAATAATAAAAAACTCGTTAATTATAATAAATTTAATTTAAATTAATATAATTAATATAAATATTATAAAATTAAATATAAAATAAAACGAAAAAATAAAAAAATTAATAAAAATTAAAATTAAAATTTTTTTAAATAAATAAAAATTATAATAATTATAAATAAAATATAATAAAAATTTTATTTTATTTTATTATATTTATAATATTTTTATTAATAATTATAATATTTATTAAATTATTATTTAAAAATAAAATTAAAAAATATATTAAACGTTTATATAAAAATTTTATTTATTATTTTTAATAAATAAAAACTTATATTAATAAAAAATAATTTTTATTTTTATTATTTTTATTATTTTAAATATTAATTAAACGAATTTAAATTTTATTATTTATTTTAAATTTTAATATTTTAAAATATTTTAATAATATATAATTTAATTTCATATATTTAAAATACTAATAAATATTAAATTAAATTATTATAATAAATAATATTATTATAAATATAATTAAATATTAAAATTAAATTTAAATAATTTTTTTAAAAAAATTTAATATATATTAAATTTTAAAATAATAAAATTAATTTTTATTTTATAATTTATAAAAAATAAAATAATAATTATATTTAAAAAAAACGAGTAATTAATAATATTTATAATTTTTAAAAATTTTAAAAATATTTTTTTTATATTAAATTAATATTAAAATAATATTAATAAATTTTATTTTAAATATATCGACGTTTTAATTATATTAATTATAATATACTTCGAAAATTAATCGATATTATAAATATAAAAATATTGAAATTTAAATTATATATTAAATGTAAAATATATAAAATTTATATAATAAATAAAATAAATTTTTTTTTTAAAAAAATAATAAATAATAAAATTATTAAAAAAAAAAATATATAATAATATTTTTTTTAATTACAAATAATACAATATAATACTTTTAAATTAAACTTTTAAAAAATAATAATACGAAAAAAATTTGATTTTATATTTATAAAACTTATAAAATTATTAAAAAAAATATAAAAAAAAATATTATTTATTTTAAATATAATAATAAATCGAACGAATTCAAAAAAAGATTTTAAAAATAATTTAAAATATTATTTAATTTTTTTAAATATAAATTTTATTTATTAAATAATATTATTAAATAAATAATATAAATAATAAATAATATTATTAAATTTATAATTTATAAAATTAAATTTCTATTAATTTTTTAAAATTATATCGTAAAATATATAATTTAAATTGAAAATAAAATATTAATAAACGTATTTTTATAATTAATCTCGAAATTTAAATTAAAAAATTAAAAAATATATATTAAAAAAATTTTAATTTTTTAATATTATAAAAAACTTAAAAATTAATTAAATAAATAAATTTTTAAAATTAAATATTTTTTTTTTTAAAAATTTAAATATATTATAATAAATTTATTTATTATTAATAATATAATATATAATTATATTATTATTAATATATTAATTAAAATAATAATATTAAAATAAATATTTATAAAATTAAAATTAAAATAAATTCAAAGTTAATAATCGAATAAAATTTTAATTGAATTTAAAAATAATATTTATTTCAAATATTAAAAATTAATTATCGAACGATTAAAAAAATTAAAAATTTTTATAATTTTTTTATTAAAACGAGAAAAATAATAAATAATAAAATAAATAATAAAAATTTTTTTTTTTAAATAATAAAATAATTAATAAAAATTTTAAATACTATTTATTTAAATAAAATTTTTTTTTTTAAATGTATTTAATATTTTATTCGAATTTTTAATCGTTAATAAAATTTTAAAAAAAACCGTTTTTAATTAAATAAAAACAATTATTATTAAATTTGAAATTTTTTAAAAAATAAATATTTATAAAATTATTACAAAAAAATTATTAAATAATAAAAAAATTATTTTAAATAAATAAATATTAAAAAAAAAATTCAATATTCGTAATAAATTAATTCGATATAAAATTAAAATTATTATTAAAAAATTCGAATAAATTTACATTATTAATTATTTTATAATATTTATTTTTATTATAAAATATATAATTTTATAAATATTTTTAATATTTATTATAAAATATAATTTAAAAATAAATTATATTAATATAAATTTAACGTTTTTAAAATTTTTTTTAAAAAAAGATTTATATAAAAATTTTTCAATTTTTTTATAAATTTTATTTTAAATGTAAAAATAAAAATATTTATTTTTTATTCAAAAAATTATTTTACGAATTTAAATAAATTTTTTGAATATAATTCGATAAAATTAAATAATATTTCGAAAAATTGAAATTTATAATATTTAAAACTAATTTAAATTTTTTTATAAAAAAAAAAATTTATATTTTTTTATTTATCGACGATATACTAATTATTAAAAATAAAATAAATACGAATATTATTAAAATCAAAATTAAAAAACGTTAAAAAAATAAATATTTTAATTTTATTATCGTTTTTATAAAATTTTAAATCGAAAAAAATCGCGAAAATTATATTTTTACAATTTATTAAAAAATGTATATAAATAAATTATTATTACGATTCGATTTCAAATATTCGAATTAAACGAATTTATTATTTTTATAAAATATAATTTTACGAAAAAAAAAAAATTATTTAAATAAAATCGATTTTTATTTTTATAAATAAATTATTAATATTACGATTTATTTAATTAATTGTACGAGATTAAATATTAATTATTACGTTAATTAATTTATTAAATTTATATTTAATACGTATTTCGAATATTTGTATTTTACGAAATAATTTTTTCAATATTTTAATAAAACGAAAACGATAAAAATTACTTATAAAAAAAACGTTAATTAAAAATTATAATATATTTTTCGATTTTACGTAAAAAATTAAAAACGATCGTAAATCGTTTTTAAAATAAATAATAATACTAAAAAATAAAACAATTTTATAAATAATATAAAAATAATGAAATATAATATAAAATTTGATAAAAGTAAAAATTATAATAACGAATAAAATCGTAAAAAAAGTAATTTAATTAAAGAAATTATAATCGAAAATTATTAAAAAATTTTTTAAAAAACTTTTTATTTTATATTATAATAATTTTTTTACGATCGATTTTAATACGAATACAAAATTCTCGAATAAATTTAAATATATTAAAATTCGATATTTTTATATAAAAAACGATATAATTATTAAAAACAAATTAAAAATAAAATTAATTTCAAAAAACGATTAAATTGTAAATATTTTTATAAAATAATTATTTTACGATCGATTTACGATTTATAAAATTATAATAAATTTAATACAAAAAAAATTATAATATTATTTACAAATTTCAAAAATTAAAATAATAATAATAAAAAAATAAATTAAAATAAAACGAAAACTTTTTTAAATAAATTTAAAATATTTTTTAATTATAAAATAAAAATTGAAAATATTTTATTTAAAATTGAATTTTTATAAAAAAAAATAAACTTTTTTTAATTTTTTATAAATTTTTCTATGAAATAATTAAAATTAATATTATAAAATTTAATAAAAAATTTTATAACGATTTAATACTATAATTAATAAAAAAATAAAAAATAATAAATTATAATAATAATTAATATAATAATTACTTAAAAATATTAATTATTTATATTATTTTAAATATTAAAATAAATATATTTTTATAATATTTTTTAATAAAAAACGTATTAAATTTTCAAGTAATTTTAATATTAAATAAATATTATAATAAATATAATATTCTCGTATTTAATTTAATTTTATTATTTTAATAAATAAATTAAATTATTAAATTTATCGAATATATTACTCAAATTAATAAATAATAATAAATTGTTATTTAAATATAATTTTCAAAATTTTATTAAAAAAAAATACAACGAAAAATTCATTTTTTATAATACGATAAATTAATTATAAAATTATATAAAAATTTAAACTTTTAAACGTTTTAATTAATACAATAAAATTATATATTATTTTTTTTAAAAAAAAAATTAAAAATAATATTAATTATATATTTTTTAATATATAAAATATTTAAATATATTTTTATTTTAAATATTAAAATAAATAAAATAAATAATAAAATTATAAAATCGATAATCAAATATTTTAAATTATAATTTATATAATAAATTAATAATAATTAATTATATTTTTATATTTTTAAAAATTTAATTCGAAATAAATTAATTTATTCGATTAAAAAAAAAAATTTTATTTTTATTTTTTTTTTTATTTTTTTTATTTTTTTTTTTATTTTAATCGTAAAATTATTTATATTAAAAAACGTTTATAAAATTTTATTTAAATTAAATTTTATTATAACGTTTATCGAAGTATTATTTTTATATATTTATTATATTTTTTATAATTTTTTACGTTCGTACAATTGTTTTAAAATTATAATATTAATTATAAAATATTTTTTATTTATTATTTTTAATTTTATTAAATAATTGTATAAAAAATATAAATTTATATAAATATTAATAAAAATATTAAATAAATCGAATTATTTTATAAATTTTAAACGTTATAACGTTTTTAATAATTTTTTTATATTTTATAAAATTTTAATATATTAAATTATTTTTTGTTCGAATTTCGTTAATTATTATAATTATATATTTAATTTACAAATTTAAATCGATATTATTAACGTATAAATTATTTATAAATATAAATATTTTAATTATTTTTAAATCGATTAAAATATAATAAATATCGTATAATAAATAATTTTATTATTATTTTAATTTTTTATTTAAAATTATTACATTTTTTTCAATTAAAATTTAATATTATATAACGATTAATAAATTAAAAATAATTTTTAATTAATAAATAAATATAATATATATTTTATAAATATATTTTTTTTTATATTAATTAAAATGATTTATAATTTTTTAAATTAATAAATTCGATTTTTTTATTTTAATTTTTTTATTTAAATTATATTTTATTTTTTATTTATATTTTAATTTTTTTAATTTTTTTTTTTTAAAGTTTATAAATTATAATATTAATAATTTTAACGTATTATTTATTTATATATTAAAATTTTTTTTTTTAATTTCAAAATATAATATTTATAATATATAATAAATTAATAAATATTTATTTTTACAAGTTTATATAATAATTTTTTTATAATTATAATTATTTTTTTAAAATAAAAATATATTTTTTTTTTTAATAAATTAATAAAAATTATTTATTAAATTAAAATATATAATATATTATAATTATATTATAATATTATAATTTTAAATTAAAATTAAAATTATTTTTTAATTTATTTATTAAATAATAAATTTTTTTATAAAAATTTAAATTATAATTTTCGTTTTTTCATATAATTCGTTTATTATTTTATTTTTAATTTCGTATATTAATTTAAATTTAAAAATCGAAATATTTTTATACGTTATTAAATTATATTATATAAATTTAAAAATCTTTTTAATAAATATTTTATTTTATTTTTTTATTATAAAATTTTAAAAAAAAATTTAAATATAATAATTATTTTTTTTTTATATAATTTAATTATAAATTTTATATTGGTTTTTTTTTATTCGTTATATAAATTATATTAATAATAATTTTTTCGATTATATAATATTAATTAAAATTTTTATTTTTATAAAATCGTTATTATTATTATTAATATTTATAAAATTAAAATATTTTTATTCGAAATAAATTTTAAATTTCGATTTATTTTTCGCGTTTTTTAATTATTTATATTTTTTAAAAACTCGAATATTAAAATTAATAAATAAATTTAAAATTATTAAAATATTATTAATTTATTATTTAATTTATATACGATAAAATTCGTTTATTATTTTATAAATAATATTTATTTTTATTATTATTATTAATATAAAAATATTTATATTAAAAATTTTAAAATATATTTTAAATATTAATAAAATTAATATAAATACGTTTAATTTTATTAAATCGTTATAAATTTTTATTATTATTTATAATATTTATTTTTTTATAATATATTTTATTATTTTTTTCAATATAATTTTATTTTATTTTTATTATTACGATTTTTATTATTACAATTTTTATTTATTATTTAAATTTTACAAACGTAAAATTTTTTTAATATTATAAATTAAAATTTTTAACGATTTCGCGTTTATTTAATAATAATAATAAAATTTATTAATTTATTTTAATTATTAAAACGTAAAATTTTTATATTTAATTTTATTAAAAATATTTATAAATCGTCGTATTAATAAATATTTAAATTTTTTATATACGAATTATAAATTTATATTTATTAAATAATATTAAATAAAAATATTAATACGTTTAAAAATAAATTATAAAATATTAAAATCTTAATTTAATATTAATAATTTAATTTTATTGATTTTTTTTCAAAAAAAGTATTTATTTATTTATATAATTAAATAAAATAAACGTAAATTTAAAAAATTAATATTTAAATAATTATTATTAAAAATAATAAAAATTAAAATTAAAATTAATTAATCGATCGTTTAAACGATTATTTAATTAAATCGATAATTTTTTTTTTTAATTTTATTAATAAAATTTATAAATATTTTTATTTATATACGATTAATATAATTATATTATTATTATATTTTTTTATACGATTTTTTATATTATTAAATTAAATTTTAAATTTATTTATATTTTTTAAAAATAATAAAAATAATATATTATAAAATACGACGTAAAAAATAATATTTTTAATAAAAATATAAATTTTAATCGTATTTTCGATTTTTATATTATTTATTTTATATTAAATTTTTTTTTTATAATTTAATTTATAAATTAATAATATTTTATAATTAATATAACGATTATTTTTATATTTAATAATATATTTTAAAAAAATTTTATAATATATTTATTCGTAAATTAAAAAAAAAATTTAATTTAATTTTTTTTTAATTAAACGAAATATATTATTTTTAATTATTTAATCTCGCGATTAATTTTTCGATATTAATATATTTTATTATAAAAAATTAATTTTTAGAAACTTTCGATTATTTTTTTTTATTTTTCGAAATTAAATATTTTTATATTTAAAATAAAAATATTAAAAATATTTATTTTATTTTTATTATTGAATTTTTTTTTTTTCGTAAATTAAAAAACTTTAATAATTTATTATAAAAATATATTTTTTATATCGAAAATAAATTTCGTTTTTAAATTTTTTATATATTTATTATTTTTATTTTTAAAAAATATTTCGTCGATTAATATTTTATTTTTTTATAAATATAAGTTTTTTTTCGAATAATTATTTCGATTGTATTTATTATATTTTTAATTTTTATAATTTTAATTTTATTTATTTTAATCGCGTTAATTATTATAATTTTTATTTATTTTGTATTTATTATATTTATAATCGATAAAATAAATATTAAAATTTAATTATTTTATATTTCATTATTTTTCAATTAATTAAATAATATATTATAATTAATATTAAATATTTTTTAATATATTTTTAAAATTTATAAAATATATATAATATTTTTTAATATTATTTTAAATTTATAAAATATAATTTTTTATATTATTATTTTTATAATTTTTTTTCAATTATTTTTTTCGAATTTATTATAATTTATTAAATAATAATTCGAAATTTTCAATTAATTTTTTAATAAAGATTTTTTTAATAATATTTTATAAATTTTTATTTTTTTATTTTTTTTAATATATTATTAAAATATATAAAATTTCGAATTTAATTTTTATATATTTAATAATTTCTTTAAACGAATAATTATAATTAAAAATTTTATTTGAATAAAAATTTTATATTTATTTTTTTAATATAATTAAAAAAATCTTTCGTATATATTTAATATAATATTTATATTATTATAATAAATTTCAAATAATTTTAATTTATTATTAAAAAGATCGTAAAAAAATTTTTAAATATTATTATTTTAAATCGATTAAACGTTATTATTTTATAATAAATTATAATTTTATATTTATTTTATATTTTATTAAATTTTTAAAATAATGTTTTTAAAAATACGTATATTTTATTATTATATAACGAGTTAATTATTAAACGTATCGTCGATTAAAATTATATAATAAGAATTAAAAAATTCGAACGAAATTTATTATTAATTATTAATTAAATTATTAAATTAATTTATTTAAATTAAAAATAAAATTTTTATTTACTAAAAAAATTTATTATTTATATAAAATTTTCGCGTTTAATAAAATTTTTATTTATAGAATTTTCAATTTAATTTAAAATTTTATTTTTTAAAATTTTATTACGTAATATAAATCTCGTAATTTATTTATCGAATTTTATTTTTTTAATTTATTTTATAATTTTTATTAATTTTTATATTATTTGTAATATTATTTTTTTTTTAATTTAATATCGTTTTAACGTTTATTTTTATTAAAATTTAAAAAATGAAATTTTTTTTTTTTTTTAATATTTATAATATTTTTAATTATTTATATAAAACGTAAAAAGAAATTAACGTTTATTTTACGTATAAAAATAATTAATTAATTCGCAATATTTTATTTTTATTATTAAAAATATTTTTATTAATATTTTTTTAATAAAATTAAATTTTTTTATTACTTTGAATATATTCGTATTAAACGTTTTTATAATTTTTTAAATTTTTACGAATTTATTATACGTAAAATCGTTTATTGATTTTTTTTTAATTTTTATATAATTTTTACAAATTTTATTTTCGAATTATTTTTTTTTTTAATTTTATTTTATTAAATTTTTTTATTTTTTAATTTTTTATTCTCGAATTCGATTTTTTTATATTTATTAATTCAAATTTTAATAATAAAATATTATTAATTTTTTTAAATAATTAAAAAAAAATTTTAATTTTTAAATATTTTTCAATTATAAATATTTTTTTTATTTAATCAAATATTTAATTTTATTTTTAATATATTAATAATTTAATATTTTTTTTATATTGTATTTTTTATTTAAATTTAAAAAATTTATAATATTTTTAATAATATTATTTCAAATAAAAATATATAAAATATTAAATATATATTTATATTATTAAATAATTCGAATTTATAATTAATTAATTTTTAAACGTTTTTAATTTTAAACGATTTTAATTTTTTATAATTTAATTTATTTAATAATTTTTTCGTTTTAATATTTTAATAAATTAAATAAAATTTTTTTTTTTTTAAATATAAATTTTATATTACAATATTTATTACAATATATAATCAATTTAATAATTATAAATTGTATATTTTTATTAAATTTTTCACGTAAAAATTTAAATTTATTAATTTAAATTTTAATTTCGCATATTATAAATTTATTTTTATATAATTTATAATACGTTTTAAATTTGTAATTATAATTCGTAAAAAAAGTAATATTTTATACTTTTTATTATTATATTATTATATACAAATTATATTATAAATAAAAATTTTATTTAATTATTTTACTAATAATTAATATAATATTTTAAATATATTTTTATAGTTTAATTTAATCGTTTTATTTATTTATTTATTTATAAATAAAAAATTATTAAAAAAAAAATTTATTTTAAATAATATTATTAAAATAATTTAAAATTTCAATATAAAAACTTATTTTAATTTAAAATAATTTTATTTGATATTTTATAATTTATTATTATTCTTCGTAAAAATATATATATAAAATTTTTTATTATATATATTTTTAAATATAAAATTATATATACGTATTTTATAAATTTATTTATAATAATTAAAATAACGTTGTATTTAATATTATTAATCGATTTTTTTAAAAATAATAATTTTATTACGAAATTTTATATAATAAATTTTTAAATATTAAAAAATATATATAATATTTTTAATTATTTATACGATACTCGACGTGAAATTTTATTTTATATATAAATATCGTAAATATTTATTATTTTTATAATTCTTTTTTAAAATTTTAAAATATAAAATTTTTTTAATATTTTATTTATTATTTTTACAATTTTTTAATATTTATAAATCGATAATTTATATTATTTTTTAATAAATTTCATTTATATTTTAATCGAAATATAATATTTTTTATTAAATCGTAAAATATTTTTATTATAATATTTTTTAATACGTTTTTTTAATATTTTATTTATTATTTTTAAAATTATTATTATAATCGTTTTATTAAATATAAATTTATTATTGTATTTTTAAATATTATTTTTAATATAATTTATTATTTTTAATTTTATTTTAATTTTTTATTTTTTATTTTTTTAATATAAAAAAATTTAAAATTAAACGTTATTAATATTTGTATTTATTATATTTATCGTCGATTAAATTTTTTCGTTATTATAAAAAATATTAAATTTTTATAATTCGTAAATATTTTTATTTAATATTTCGATTTTTTTAAATAAATTTTTTAAATTTTAAATATTTTAATTATTGTAAATAATTTTTTATTTTATATTTCGTAATTTAATTTTGTTAATAATAATTTTTTTAAATAATATATTATTAATTATTATTTCGCGTATTTATTCGATTAATTAAATATTATTTCAATAATAAAATTTAATATATTAATTTTTATAAAAACGTTTTTAAATTAATTAAACGTCGATTAATATTTTTAATTTTACTCGAATTTTTTTTTTTTATTAATTTTATAAAAAATATTATTATTTTTAAATAATTTTTTACGAATTTTTAATAAAAATTCGTAATTTTAAAAAATAATTATATTTTTTTAAAATTTATAAATTTTTTTTATTTAAATATCGATAATACTTTTTTAAAATTTATAAATTTTTTTTAAATAAAAATTACGTATTTAAACAATATAATTTTTTTTTAATTTTAATTTTAAATTTACAATTTTTAATATTTTTAGTATTTTCGTAATATTTTTAATATATTATTTTTTATTTTTTAAATATATTAAAATATTATTTAAATAAATAATATATATTTTATTTAAATATAATCGAAAAACGTTATTTATTAATTTTTAAAAAATCGTTAATATATTTATTAATTATTTTTATATAATTAAATATTTGTAATATTTATATAATATTTTAAATATTATTTTTTATTTTTTTTTCAAATTAAATTATATAAATATTTTAATTTTTTATATTTTATTTTATAAATTATTTATTAATAATAATATATATTTATTTTTAATCGTTAAATTATTAAATTTTTTAAAATTAATATATATTTATTTTATATTATTTATTTTAAATATAAATAAAATTAAATTTTTTATTAATAAATTCGATTTTTTAATATATTTTTTTTTTAATTTTTATTAATATATTTTTTAAACGTTTTTAAATTATTTTTCGAAATTCGATATAAAAATAAAAAAAAACAATTTTAATTTTTTTTTTAATAATATTTTATAATTTTATTTTTAATATTTAAATAAAATTTTTATTTTTAATTTATTTTCAAATAAATATTTATAATTATAATATTTTTTTAATATTTATTTTAAAAATAAATTTTAAAATATTTAATATTTTTATTTATTTAAAAAAAATAATATAAATTTTTTTTAATATTTATTTATAATATTTTTATTTCGTATTTTATACGTTATATATTTATTAAATTTAATTAATTTTTTTATTTAATTAATTATTAAATTATAACGTTTTATTTAAAGTATTTTTAATATAATAAAATAAAATATATTAATAATATTAAATTATATTATTTTAATATATTTTTAATATATTATTATTTTTTATTTTTTAGTTTTTATATTAATTTTATTTATTATTAATATTTTATATTCGAAATTTTTAATTTAAATATTGATTTAATATTTTAATATTATTTTTATAAATATAAAATTTTTTATTATTTTTAAATTAATTATAATTTTAATTTAATTTATTTTTATTTTTATTATATAAAAAAATTATTTAAAATTTATTATAATATACAATTTTTTATATTATTTTTTAAAAATTATATATTTATTTTATTTTTAATATAAATTATAATAATTTAATAAATAATTTCTCGTAAAAATTATTAATTTAAATATTTTATTTTAATTTTATAATTATTTTTTTCAATAAATATTAAAATTAATAAAAAAAAATTTATTTTTAAAATATATTATATATAATATTTAATTTTATTTATTTTTTTTTATTTAATATTTTAATAATTTTAATATATTATTTCGTATAATTTTTTTTATTTAAATTTTTTTAATATTAATATTTTTTTATTATATAATATATTTATATTCGTATATTTTTATTATTATTTTTTTATATTATATATTATATTTATTTAATTTTTAAAGATTTTTTTAATTATTATAATTTTTTTTTTAATAATTTATTATTTTTTTAATATTAATTATATAATATATTATTTATTTTTAAAATTAAATTTTTTATACAAATTTTATATTTTTTTCATATTATTATTTTTTTATTATTATTATTTTTTTATTATTATTTAATAAATTAATTTCGTATTTATTTAACGTTATATTAATATAATATAAAATTAATTTATTTTTTTTTTTTATTTTTTTTTTTTTTTTTTTT
>MU119623.1:0-37112 GCA_014904845.1 Acephala macrosclerotiorum | reverse complement strand
TTTTTTTTTTGTATTATTAATTTTAAATTTAATTTCGATTATTTTTTTTTTAAAAATATTTAATTTATAATTTTTATTTTAAACGATTTTTTTTATATTAATAATTTTTAATTTTTTTTTAAAAATAAAAATATTCGTTTTTTTTTAATTAAAATATTAATATAATTAAATTATTTTTAATTTTAAATAATTATTAAATTTTTAATTTTATAATAATATTTATTAATTTAATAATATAAATATAATCGTATATTTTTAATTTTATAATTTAATTTATAAAAATTTATATATATATTTCATATATATATTATATTTAAATCTCGTATAATATTTTTTAAAATTTTTATATTTTAATTTTAAAATTATAATAAATTTTATTATTAATTTTTTTTTTATATAATCGATTTATAAAATTTTATAAATAATTTTTAAATTTTTATAAAATTTCGATTTTATTTTTTTGTTTTTTATAATACGTTTTACGTTTTTATTCGTTTATAATTATTTTTATATTTAATTTTAAATAATTAAAATAATTATAAAATTCGTTTTCGTTTTCGTTTTTTTATTTTAAAATAATATTAATTAAAAATTCAATTAATATATTTTTAATATTTTTAATTTTTTAATAAATTTTTTTAATATATTTATATTTTATAAAATTTTATTTTATAAAATTATTTAATATTATATTTATTTTCAATAAAAATATAATATATAATTAAATATTTTTTTTATATTTTTTTTTTTAATTATTTATAAATTTATATTAATTAAAATAATTTTAAATATATTTTTTATAATATTATTTTAATATTTTTTAATTTAATTTTAAAAACGATTAATTATATATTATTATTATTATTTTTAATATAATAATCGTTTATTAATTTTATTTAATTAAATTATATTCGATTTTTTATATAATTAAATTTTAAATTTTATTTTTTATTTTTCGAATAATTATAATTTTTATAATTTTCGATTTTTTTTATATAATAAATTTTAAAAAAAAAATTTTCGAATATTTTTTTTGAATATAATTTTAAATAAAAAAAATAATATTTTAATAATATATTTAATTTTAATTTTTTATTTTTTTTTTTTTTCTTTTTTTTTTAAAAAAAAATTTATATTAAATATTTTTATAAATATAATTTTATATATTAATAATACAATTTATTAAATTATATTAAATTTTTTATTAAAAATTTTTATTTTTAATTTTTATTTCGTTTTTTTTATTTTTAAAATTAAATTTTTAATTTATATAAAAATATTAATAATATAATTATTTTAATAATCGTTTAAATTATTTTTAATTATTTTTTTAATTTTATTTATTAAATTAATTATTATAATTATTATTTAATATTATTATATTATATATTTTATAAAACGAAATTATTTATTAAAATAAATATTTAAATATTTAATTATTAATTGAAAATTGAAATTTTTTTTATTTATTATAATTTTAATTTTTTTAATTTTTTTAAAACGTTTAAAATTTATAAATTCATTTTTCGTAAGTTTTATTTTAAATATTTTTTTAATTTTATTTATTTATTTATTTTTTATTATTTTGATTATTATATTATTAATATTATAAAAAATATTAATAAAATTAATAATTTTTAAAATAAATTTTTTTTTAAATCGATTAAATTTTTTTTTTAAATTTATTATTTTATTTATTATAAAAAATCGTATTTATTTAATAATTTTTTTTATAATTTTTTTATTATTATTTCGAATTTTATTATATTAAATTTTTTTTTAATGTTTATAATTTTTATTATTATTATTTTTTTTATTTATAAATTATTTTTAATATAATATATTATAATTTTTTTTTTTAAAATATTTTTTATATATATTTTTTTAAATTAATTTTTAATTAATTTATTATTATTCAATTGTATTATAATTATATATTTTAAATTTTTTTTAATATAAATAAAAAAAAAAATTATTTTTTTAATTATAATCGAATTTTTTTTTAAAAAATTTTTAATTATATATTTATTTAATAATTTTATAATAATAATTTTTATTAAAAATTAAAAAATTTTTAAAATAAAAATTATAATTTTATTAAATTTTATAATTAAAATTTTTATTTTATAAACGTTTTTTTTTATTCTTTTTTATATTTAATAATTTTTTATAATTAATTTTTTTTTTTTTTTTTTAATTATAAAAAAAAAATAATAATTAATTTATTTTTTTTATTTTATAATTTAATATACGTTTTTATTTATAAATTTTTTTATAAATATTTATATTTTATAAATTATTATATTTTTTAATTAAATAAAATTTTATTTTTTAAAATTTTATAATTAATATATATTTATAATTATTTTAATTATTTTAATTATTAAAAAAAGAAATTAATTTTTTTATTAATATTTAAATATTATTAAAAATAAATTAATATAATTTTATTTATTATATAATATTATATATTATAAAAAATATATATTATAAATTTTTAAATTATATTAATTAAATTTTTTTATAATAATATAATTTTAAATAATTAATATTATATTTGTTTTATTAATTAATTAATTAAATTTTAATTTTTTTTTAATTATTATTTATAATAAATTTTTTTTTAAAAAAAATCGTTTTTATATATATTATTATTTAATTTATTATTATTAATATTATAAATTTTTTTTTTTTTACGTTTTAATTTTTATTTTAATAATTTGTATTTTATTATTTTTTTAAACGCGTTAAATTATAATAATTTATATATTAAAATAAATTTAAATTATTTTTAATTTTTTATTATAATAAATTATATATTTTTATTTATTAATTACGAAATTATATATTATATAATATATTTTTTTATATTTTATATATATATATTTTATAAAAATCGAAATAATATTCGTAATAATTATTATAAAAATATAATCGATTACGTTTTTTAATTTTAATAATTTTATTTTATTTCTCGAATAATTTAATATATTTTTTAAAATTTTTTTTTTAAATAATATTTAAACGTTTACGAATTTAAAATTATTTTTATTAATAAAAATTTCGATTTTAATTAATTTAATTTTATATAATAATTTAATTTTTTTTATAATTTTATCGATTGTAAAATCGTATTTATTTTTGAATATTTCGAATTCTCGAATTATTATTTTATTTTATTTTTTTTTACTTTTTCCAGTGTAATCGTTTTTATTTTTCTTTTAATTAATTTCGCGTATTTTATTAATTCGTTTTATTATATCGATTTTTTATACAATATTATTAACGCGCGTATAATTCGATTAATCTTGAAAAACTTTTTATAATTTTTTTAATTGTTTTCGAATAATCGTTTAATTATAATATTTATTTGTTTTTTATTCGATTTTTTTTTTCCTAGTTCAAAACGTAAAAAAACTCGTAAATTTTTTTCGAATTTGATTTAAATAAAATCGATTTTCTCGATTTTATTTTTATTGGTCGATTAATAACGAATTACGTAATTATAAAAATATTTAATATTTAAATAAATAAGTAAATATTTTAATATTTAAAATAAAAACGTATTTAAAAGTTTTATAATTATTATTTTAATTAAATACGATTATATTTTATTAATTTATTTAATAACGAATTAATAAAATTATTTAAAATTTAAAATTTAAAATTTAAATATATTTAATCGAATTTTAATTTATTTACGAGTTTTATACGATTTGAATTAATTAATAATTGAAAGTTGTAAACTAATTACAATCGTAAAATTTTAATATTTTTTATTAAATTGATTATATATTAATTTGAAATTATAAAATCGCAAATTTTTTAAATAAATTAATCAAATTATTACATTTAAATACTTCGATTAAATTTAAATAAAATCGCTTATTATAAGAAATATTAATATTACGTATATATAAAAAAATTAATATTAGTTTTTAAATTGAATAAATAAATAATTTATTTATTTATTTAAAAAAAATTTAAAAAAATTTTTATAAAATTTTTTTACAAAAAATTATAAAATTTTATATTAATTAATAATAAAAAATATTAAAATTCGATTTTTATTATATTTAAAATAAAATTATAAAATTTTTTATAATTAATTTAATTTTAAAATATATATTATAAATAATTTTAAATATTTAAATATTAAATATTAAATAAATTAATTTAAATTAATTAAATCGATTATTATAATTTAATATAAAAAGTAAATTTTATTTTTAATTTTTTAAAAATTTATTAATAATTAAATTAATAAATATTTTTTTTTTTAATATTAATTTAAAATATCGTTTGTTAAATTTATTAAATAATATTTTTTTTTAAATTTTTTAAACGTTTTAAATATATTAAAATTTATAATATAAAAAAATAAAAAATTTTAATTGTAAATTAATTCGTTTTAATTAATAAATTAAATTTATTCGAAATAATTTATAATTCGTAAATTAATTAATTAATTAATTAAAATAAAATAAAAATTATTAATTAATTTATAATAAATAAAAACTTTTTATATATTAAAAAATACGTAATTAATATTATTTTCGAAATTAATTATTTATAAAAATTTTTAAAAAAAATATATATAATTTTATTATAATTATTTTTTTATATAATAAAATTATTTTAAATTTTAAATAAAAAATATACATCAAGAAAATTTTTTATTGCTAATCGGCTGCCAATAGTGCCAGCGGCTTGCCAGTAGCGCGCACTACGCAGTAATTGCATGTCCAAATCTTTGGCGTCCAATGATAGTCGATTAGCAAGTAAATCCGAGCCAATAAAAACACCAAAACTCTCGACTCTCGGCGGCTATAGACCGCTGCGCGCGGCCTTTAGATAGGCACTTATGCAGCCACACCTTAATCAATTGAGCCGTTTAGCCTCTAAGTGCCTCAATCTAAGCTCTCAATATCGAGCAGCGCAGCGCAGCGCAACGCAACTACTCGCATGCTTAATCGGCATTTCTACGCGCGTAAACTTTGCTTAAATCGATCGATTCTACGATTAGATCTTAAATAGTGTTAATATTTTCAATTTTCATTCTTATTCATTTGTATGATTTATAAAACGGTGAAAATCTATTGATCGAATAAAGCGCGATCGCTAGTCTGCATATAAGTCTTAGCGAAGAATATCAAAACTTAATAAGTTCTAACTTTATAGTTTAATATTTCAATGCGCTCTCAATAGATTTACTTGAAACTCTTATAATAGACTAAATAAGTACTATAGATTATAAGTTTCAAATATTTAAGTATTTAGTTTTAAACTAGTACTATTAGCAATGCTTTGATACTATTGGCACCAAGCTAGTACTATTGGCACTAGATCAAAATAGTCGATAGCGCTGGTAATCGATTAAACTACCATTGGCTCGCTAATAGCGCTATTAGCGCACGTGTTTTTCGGTAAAACGACTGGCAAAAAATATTTTTCTTGATATAAAATTTGAAATTTTTTAAATTATTATTATTTTTTTTAAAAGTTTTAATATTTTTTTTAATATATTTTTTAAATTTAATAAAAAAAAAAAAAAAAAAATTTAAATTTAAATTTATTATTATTTTTTATTTTTATTTTTTTTATTTAAAAATATTAAAAATTTAATTTAATTTAAATTATAATTTATATTTATTAATAAATATATAAATATTTATTATTAAACAAATTTTAATAATTTATTTATTAAAATTTTTTATATCGAATAATAAAATAATTTAAAAATTTTATATAATAAATTATATTAAAAAATTATATTAATTTTTTTTTAAATTAAATATTATTAAAAAAAAAATTTTTATTAAAATTTTTTTAAAATTTATTATAATATAAAATGTAATAATAATATAATTATATAATATTTAATTGTAAATTAAACGTAATTTAAACGTAATTTCTTTTTATAAATAGTATTTTTATAATATAAAAAATGAATTATTTTTTTCTATTTATTACAATTATTATAATAATAATAATATTTCTTTGAAAACGTTTATATAACGTTTAAAAATTTATTAAAACTTTATAAATTGAATTTTTATTTATATATTCTTTTTACGAGTTTAAACGAATAATATAATAATATAATAATATTAATCGATTAATATTAATCGAATTATTAATTGCTTTTATTACGTTTGTTTATTAATTCTATTAATTTAAATAAATAAATTATAAATACATCGATAAAATTAAAAATTTCTTAGATTTTTTTAATTACGTTTTAAAATATTATTTATTGAAAAATATATCGATATTGAAAAAACGTTTATTATAATTCGAATTTGTAATAATCGAGATTTTAATAAACGACAAATCGTTGTTTTTATCGTATTTTAATAATTAAACAATTAATAAAATTTATTTCGAGATAATAATTAAATAATTCGTATATTATTCGAATATATATATTTTAATACAAAGATTAATCAATAGTATTTCGTTTAAAAACGAAAATAATAAAAACGATAATTTTTTTCGATAATTATCAAATTAATTATTATTTAAAAATAATATAATAAAAGAGATTTCTTGTAGTAATATAATAAACGATAACGTAAAAAACAATATATTTTTAATCGATTAATTATTATAATATTTATTTTTGTTATTCTTTGAAATATTACAAAAGATTATTCGATTATTCGTAGAATTATTAAATGAAAAAAATCGTTTATAAAAAAACAATTATAAACGTCGTAATTATTTGAATATAATAAATCTTTATAACGATAATAATAATAATAATAAAAATAATTAAACTTTTAATAGCAATTCAATATTATTAAATATATTTCAAATAAGTTTTAATAATATTATTAATTCTATTATAAATTTTTCAATAAAATAAAATCTTAAAAAAATCGAATTTTTCGATTTAAATAATAAAAATATAAAAAATTATACGAATTAAAACAAAATTATAATCTAAAAAAATATGTTTTTATTTATTGATTTTTTCAAATATAATATAATAAATAAATAAAATATTATTATTCGCGCAAATTTTTAAATTTGTTTTGAAAATTAATATAATAATAATACATAGAAAAAATTGAAAATATTATTCGATTAACGTTTTATTACACTTTTAAAAACATTCAATTTTGAAAAAAGAAATTTTTAAAACGTTTTAAAAATTCAATATTTTTAGTTTTAAAAAAACTATTAAAAGAAAAATATACAAAAAACAATATAATATTAAAAAAAAATATTCGTATTTATATAATAATAATAATACAATATATTAAAATAATAATTATAAATAAAAAATATTAATAATTTTTTTATATATATAATAATTTCGATATCGATTTCAAAATATTAATATATATTTTTAATAAATTAATTTTAATATTTATATATTTTAAAAATTTAATAAAAAAACAAAAAATTTAAATAATGAAATTACAAAAAAAATAATATCGCGATATAATTTCAATAAAACAATTTTATTGTAACGATATTAAAAATATTAATTATTTTTAATAAAACGTACAATAAAACGATTATTATTATAATAATTTTAATTTCGATTTTCGTTTATTTTAATTGAAATCAAATAATATTAATAATAATTAAATATTGTCGATTTTATAATAATTTCTTTTTACAAAACTACGTTTACTATTTATCGCAATATATATTAATAACAAAAACGAAAAAAAAAAAAATTTATAAACAAATTTTATAAATTCGTTTACAACGAATAAAAATTTAAATAATTTTAATAAAACAATAATACGAATTACGCGAATAATTATATTGATATTACAAAAAAATACGAAAATAATTTTAATAAAAATCTCGAAAATAATAATTATATTACAATAAAAAATTTTATATTTTTAAATTTTTTAATAAAATAATTTATTTTGAAAAATTAAAAACAAAAAAATATTAATTATTTTATAATTACAAAAAAAAAAAAAATTTAATATATAAAAAATATTTAATAAATTTTTTATTTCGTATTAAATTTTTTAAATATATTTATATAAATAAATATAAAAACAATAAAATAATATTGTTTATTAATAAATTAATTATATTAATTAATATTATTATTATAATAATATAATAAATAAATATAAAAAAAAAAATTATTAAAATGAAATTTTGTAATAAAACAATATAATAACGTATTACAAAATTTATTTATATAAAAATAAACGCGCGTTTTATTTTCAAAAAAAAAAAAAATTTTATTTATATAAATATAAAATATATATAATTATTAATCGATATCGATTTTTTGAAATTATATTTTAAAATAATTTATAATAAAATACGAATAATTACATTTAAAAATATTTTAAAATTAATAATATTTTTAAAACGAATAATATTTTTATTATATATTTTTAATAAAATTAATAAAATAAATTTACTCGTAAAAATCGTAATTATAATATAAATTATAAAATCGTTAAAATTAAAATTATTATTAAATATTAAATTTTTATAAATTGTATTAATAATTATTAATTTCGTTAATAATATTTTTATATTTAATTATTATAAAAATTTTATTATTTTAATAATAATTAAAATTAAAAAATTTTTAATAATACGAAAAATGCGAATAATAAAAAAAATTACAATTTTTTCGAAAACGATAATTGGTCGTTCACTTTAAAAACTAATATCAATTTTTTTATATGCACGTAATATTAATACTTTTTACAATGAGCGATTTCACTCAAATTTAATCGAAGTATTCAAATGTAACGATTTGATTGATCTATTAAAAATTTCGCGATTATATGATTTCGAAATAATATATAATCGTTTCAATAAAAAATATTAAAATCTCGCGATTATAATTACGTTTACAATCATTATTTATTAATTAATTCAAATTATATAAAATTTGTAAATAAATTGAAACTCAATTAAATATTATTAAATTTCGAGTTTCAAGCGATTTTATTAATTCGTTGTTACGTAAATCAATAAAATATAATCGTACTCAATAAAAATAGTAATTACAAAACTGTTTAAAAGCGTTTTTATTTTAAGCATTGAAATACTAATACGCTAAAATTCTACTCTTATTAATTTTATAATTACGCAATTCTCAAAAGAGATTTCAAAAGATTTCTTTTTAGAATTATATATTAAATAAAATGATTTATATTGATTAAATCGATTGTAATATTTCAATATAAAAAACGAGAGTTTTAAAAAATGTTTTCTTAGTATAAAATTCTATAATAAATACATTTTTGTTTAAAGTATCAAAGTATTTAAATATTAGAATAATTGTACAATTTTTAAGAAAAGTTTTAAAAAGTTTCTCTTTAGAATTATATATTAAACAAAGTAATTTAAATCGATTAAATTGATCGTAGTAATTCAATAAAAAAAGCAAAATTTTTAAAGAGTATTTTTTTAGTATAAAATTCTATTAAAAGTACGTTTTTATTTTAAATACTAAAACTTTTAATTATAAAACACTTTTTAATCCAATTGCGTAATTTTAAAAAAAAAGTTTCAAAGAATTTTTTCTTGGAATTATATATTAAATAAAATAATCTAAATTAATTAAATCGATCGTAGTAATTAAATATAAAAAACGAAAATTTCAAAGAGTATTTTTTTAATAATATAAAATTCCGTAGTACGTTTTTATTTTAAATACGAAAAAGTTTATCAATTTATCGATTTTATCGTTTGATAAAATTTCAAATTTTATTTCAATAATTATACCAATTTCAAATACTTATAAAACGCTCAAATTAAAAATTTTTAATTTGCAATTTAAAATAAAAATAAATTACTAAAATCGAAAACTTTAAAACTCTTTATAGAAACGCTTTTACGAGATTTGCAAAGCAAAATGTGCGTCGAGTAAAAAAAGAAAAAACTCGTCCACTGATTGGCTCGCTTGCGAGTCGACGAACGAATTCTTTCTTTCGACACAAAAGAAACATTTTTATTGTATCAATAATTTGCGTAAAAATTTCTACGAATAAAATTTATTTTTTCAAAACAAATTTTGAAAACGTTTATAATACTATTTTAAATTATATCAATTTCGTAATTATTATAAACGTTTTCAAAATAAAAAAAATCGTTTTTATTAAAATATATTTAAAATATTTTAATAATTATATAAACGAAAAAATATATTTTATTTTAATTGAAAACGTAATATATTTCACGTTAATAACGATTATTTTAAAAATAAATAAAAATAATAAAAAGAATATATTTTTTATTAAAAAATTATAATGTAATTGTTTTTTTACATTTAAAATCGATTATTTTTAAATCGTTCTCGAATTATTATACGATAATAATATTAAAATTTGTAATATCAATATAATGATTACAAAAGAATTTTATTAATTTATTATTAAATATATTTCAAAAAATATATATACGTATTTCTTTAATAAAAAAATAAAAAAATATAAAAATATTATTGAAAAAATATTTACTCGAAATTTACTATTAAAAAATAGAAAATATAGTTTTCAACGATTTACATATACGCGATCGTATAAAATAATCAAATAAATCGACGTTTTTTAATAATACGATTTTTATAATCGAAAAAAAATAAAAAAAATAAATCGTTTTATTTTCAATTTAAGATTATTAAATAAAATAATTATATTCGATATATATTTTATATTATTACAATTAAAAATTATAAAAAATTTTATAAAAAAAACAAATAATTTCAATTATTAACAATTTATAATTTTTTTACTAGTTTTTAATTTAAAAAAATTATTGCGATTATTTTACAATAATTAATTATAAAAAACAAAAACGTTTTTACGTCGTTTTTATAGAGTTTTATAATTTTATATAATATATTCAAAAATGTATAAATAAAATTTTACGTTTTTATAATTATTTTATAAAATATTTTATTAATAATATTATTATTTTTTTAAATACATTCGTTCAATATATTTTTTATTTAAAAAAAAATTTTATTTTATTTATAAATTATAAATTGTATTTTTTTACAAAAAAATTATTTTTAAAATATTTATTAATTGAATTTTTCGATTACAAAATAAATGTTTTTAATATAATAATAACGAAAAAAAAAATTGTAATTATTAATAAAATTATTTTTTTAAAAACTTTAAAAAATCTCGAGAAATATATTGATATAATCGATTAATTTCGTTTTTATTTGTTAAAATACGTATAAATCGTTGAATTTTTATAAAAATATAAAACGATATTTCTAGAAATAAATCGCGATTAAAAAACGATAAAACAAAAACGAAAAAACTACGTCGTTAAAACGATATAAAAATTTATAAAAATAAAATATTAAATATTCGAAATATTATAAAATAAATTTTCTAAAAATAAATTTTTTATTTATTTCGAATTAAATCGAATTTTATTTTTCAATTTAAATACGTTTAATAAAAAAGAATTTTCAATAATAATTTTTTATTTCAAAAAAAGAATTAAATATTCAAAAAATATAATTAAATTAAATACAAATATAATAAAACTAGTTTTATTTATAAACAAATTTTTTAATTTAAACGAAAAAAATTACAAATTAATAAAACTAAAAATAGTTTATTTAATATAAACATATAAAAAATTTAAATTAATAATTTAATTAAATCAATAAAAAATCGTTATTTTAATAAATTATATAGTAATTAAAAACGTATATAATTATATATATTTTCATATTTTAAACGTTATAAAAACGAATATAAAATTAGTATACGAATTGTAATATTTATTATAATTCGATTTAAATATAATTTATTATTTAAAACGTTTTAATATTATTTTAAACGCGTTATTATATTTCGATATAATTGAATTTTTTAACGTTTCAAAGAATAACGAATTTGATAACGTTTTCTTATTAATAAAAATTGTTATAATTAGTAATATAAAAATTAAAATCGTTAAAAGTTTATAGTTTAATAAGAAATTTTTTAAAGTTTTCATTTTATTCGATTTATTGAAAAATAAAAACATTTTAAATTATATTTTTAAAAAGAATTATTTTTTTCAAATTAAAAACGAATTATTATTTTACGTCGTTAATTCGATTTACAAATTATATATTTTCAATACGATAATAAAAAAAATAATCGAATAAGTTTATAATATTAAATATTATTTCGAAATAAAATGTACGTTTTACGAATTCGAACAATTTTATATTTTTCGATTCAAAAAAAAATTAAAAAACTATATTAATTATTATTAAATCTATTTGTAAAACGTTACAAAAAAAAATTGTTTATACGACGAATTTTAATTTATTTGAATATTTTTTCGAGTTTTTTATATTATTGTAATTGATTTTATCGTCGTATTATTAACGATTTTTATTATTAATTTATAAAAACTCAAAAATCTCGATTAATTTAATGTACTTATAATACAAACGTGTAAATACAATAAAAAATTTTTATTTATTTTTAAATACACGAAATATATTATAAAAAATTAAATTTATATTTATATTATAATATAATTATTATTAGATTAGAATATTTCTAAACAAATAATTTCAAATTATAATATCAAATTTATTTTCGAATTTTAAAAATTTTTTTTAATATTTTAAAAATTAAATTTTTAATATTAATAATATAATACTTTTAAATCGACGATATATTGAAAAAAAAAAATCAAATAATTAAAATCGATATTCGATTTCACGTTTTTATATATTTTGATAATCTATAATTTAAAATAATAATTTTTTTTAAGTAAATTTTAATAACGTTTTTATAACGCTAATAAATTGTACGTTTAATAAAATTACTATTGAATTTAAATTTGTAATAAATTTTATAATATTGTTTAATAATATTTTTATAAAAAACGTATTAAAAGTTATTAAAAAGATTAAATAATATAATATAAAAATTGTAATAAAATTCGCTAATAATTTAATGAAATTATATTATAATATAAAATATAAACTAATTATAATAAACGTAAACGATTATTAAACGAAAAATTTCGATTTTACAATATTAAAAACGTAAAAAAAAAAAAACGATTATAAAATACTATTGAAATATATTAAATTAAAAAATAAAAAATTCGAATCGTTATCGAAAAAAAAAAACGATTAAAAAATATAAAACGTGAAAAAAAGTATCAATTGTAAAAATAAATTAAATTATAAGTTTTTATAATTTGAAATAAAAATTTTTTTTTTTTTTTTGATATAAAAATATATACAAATTTTTAGCGAAAGTAAATATTATAATATGAAATATAATAATAACGTAATTATATAATATTTAATCGTAAATTAAACGTAATTTAAACGTAGTCTCTTTTTATAAATAGTATTTTTATAGTATAAAAAATAAATTTTTTTTTTTTTATTATAATTATTACAATAAAATCAATTTTTAAATTTTTTTTAAAATTTATTATAAATATTAATAAATATTAAATTTATAAAAATTTTAATATATTTTTATTTTATAAATATATAATTTTAATTTTTAAAAAAAATTTATAATATTTAATTAAATTTAATTTAAATGTTTTTTAATTAAAATTCAATTTTTAATATTAAATAATTTTTTTTTAAATAATTTTTTTAAAATTTAATATATAATAAATTTAAATTGTAAAATATATTTATTTTTATTTTATAAAAAAAATAATTAATTTTATCGTTTTAATAAATTTCTTTTTTTAAAAATCGATAAAATAATAATTATAATTTAAAATTTATTTATAAAAATTAAATAATAAAAAAAATATATATATTATATAAAAAAAATTCATTAAAAAAATAATAAATTTTCTTTATTTATAAAATAAAAATTATTATAATTTTTAAATTAATAAACGATTTAATTAAAAAAATAAAAATAAAAATAATATAATTTTATAAAAATTAAAAATTAAATAAATAAATTTTTTTTTAATATATAATTCGTAAATTTTAAATAATTATATTTTTATAATTTTAATAAAATTGATTAATAAACGAATATTTATAAATATTATAAACAATATTTAAAATTTTAATACGATTAACGAAATTTAAAATATTAAAAAAAAAAAAATTTAATTTTTAAATATTATTTATATTATATATATTATTTATATTATATATATTATTTATATTATTCGTATTATTTATATTATATATATAATTAATTATTAAACGTATATTATTTAATTAAAATTCGCGCATTAATCGAAATAAAATAATATTAAATTATAATAAAATAATAATAATTTTATATTTTTTTAATATAAATATAAATATATTATAATATTTTTATTATTAGTAATAAATTTAATTGATATAAAAATCGAAACGAAAAAATTAAAAAATTTTATACGAAAAAATTAATAATAATAATAATAAAAATATTTTTCTCGTATCGAAAGAAAAAATCCGTTCGTCGACTCATAAGCGAACCAATCAACGGACGAGTTTTTTCTTTTAATACTCGACGTATATTTTATTTCGTAAATCTCGTAAAAACGTTTTAATAAAAAATTTCAAAGTTTTCAATTTTAATAATTTATTTTTATTTTAAATTTCAAATTAATAATTTTTAATTTAAACGTTTTATAAGTATTTAAAATTAATATAATTATTGAAATAAAATAATTTAAAATTTTATCGAGCGATAAAATCGATAAATTAATAAATTTTTTAATATTTAAAATAAAAACGTATTACAAAATTTTATATTATTAAAAAAATATTTTTTAGAATTTTCGTTTTTTATATTAAATTATTACAAGCGATTTAATTAATTTAAATTATTTTATTTAATATATAATTCCAAGAAAAAATTCTTTAAAACTTTTTTCGAAAATTGTACAATTATTTCAATATTTAAATACTTTGATACTTTAAATAAAAACGTATTTCTAATAAAATTTTATATTAAAATTTTTTTTTTTATATTAAATTATTACGATTGATTTTATTGATTATAAATACTTATTACGATTATATTTACTAAAGAAAAACCATTTAAAAAAAAATTTTAATATTATACAATTATAAAATTAAAATAGAATTTTAATATATTAATATTTCAATATTTAAAACAAAAACGTATTTTTAAAATTTTATATTAAAAAAAAACTTTTTAAAATTCTCGTTTTTTATATCAAATTATTACGATCGATTTAATTAATTTAAATTATTTTTTTTAATATATAATTTCAAAAAAAAACTTTTTAAAATTCTTTTTAAAAATTGTACAATTATAAAAATATTTAGTATTTAAATAAATTAATATTTTAATATTTAAAATAAAAATATATTTAAAAATTATACGATTGCGATTTTAATTAAATACGATTATATTTTATTAATTTATATAATAACGAATTAATTAAATTATTACATTTGAATATTTCGATTAAATTTAATATTTTTCGTTTATAATTAAAATAATTCGTATTATATAAATTATACGTAATTTAATAAAAATTAATATTAGTTTTTAAAACGAACGATTAATAAAATCGATTAAAAAAATAAAATATTAATATTAAATTTTTTTTAAAATTTAAAATTTTAAATATTTATATTATTAATAATAATAATTATTTATTTTTTAAATTTATTCGTAAAAATCGAAAAAAAAAAATTAATATATATTTTATTAAAAATTTTAATTAAATTAAATCGATTTTATTAAAATATAATATATAATTTTTTAATTTTATTTATTTTAAAAAAAGTTTTTATTTAAAATTATTTTATTTCTTTTATTTTTTTTATTATATTTTTATTTTTTATAAATTAATTATTAATTTTATTAATTGTAATTTTTTTTATAAATTATT
Organism: Acephala macrosclerotiorum; assembly: GCA_014904845.1. Taxonomy (NCBI): domain Eukaryota; kingdom Fungi; phylum Ascomycota; class Leotiomycetes; order Helotiales; family Mollisiaceae; genus Acephala; species Acephala macrosclerotiorum. Next base: position 21,293 of record MU119623.1, on the reverse strand, counting down.
AAAATCGTATTATACGATTTATATAAATATATTATTATTGTTTTTATTTTATTTTTATATATAAAATTTATACGTAAAAAATAATATAATAAATTAATCGAATTTTAAAAATGAAAAATATATAAATTTAAAAAAAAAATTATTAATAAAATTAAAAAAAATTATATAAAACAATTAAATAAATATTATTATATTTTAAATAATTAAAAATTACGAAATTTATTTATTTATTTATTTTTTTTTAAAATATATTAATATATATAATTAAAATATTAAAATATTACTTTCGAATTAAAAAATTTAAAAAATTTAAATAAAAAATTTTATATTAATTTTTTATAAAACGTATTAAAAAATTAATTTTTTTTTTTTTATAAATTATTATAAAATATTTAAATAAATAAAATATATTCGATTAATAAAATTATTTATATATAAAATAATATAAATTAAATTTTTTTTATAAATTATAATAAAATTTTTTTTTATTAGAAAAAATATTTTTTACTAATCGTTTTACCGAAAAACACGTGCGCTAATAGCGCTATTAACGAGCCAATGGCAATTTAATCGATTGCTAGTACTATCGACTATTTTAGTCTAGTGTCAATAGCGCTAGTCCAGTGCTAATAATATCAAAATATTATTAATAGTACTAGTTTAAAACTAAATATTTAAATATTTGAAATTTATAATTTATAATATTTATTTAATTTATTATAAAAGTTTCAAATAAATTTATCGAGCGCGTATTAAAATATTAAATTATAAAATTATAATTTATTAAATTTTAGTATTTTTCGTTAAAACTTATATATAAATTAACGATCGCACTTTATTCGATTAATAAATTTTTATTGTTTTATAAATTATGTAAATAAATAAAAATGAAAATTGAAAATATTAATACTACTTGAAATCTGATCGTAGAATCGATCGATTTAAGCAAAGTTTACACGAGTAGAAATACCGATTAAATATGCGAGTAGTAGTTACGTTGCGTTGCGCTGCGCTACGCTGCTCGATATTGAGAGCTTAGATTAAAGCACTTAGAGATTGAGCGATTCAATTGATTAAATGTAGCTGTATAAAAGCCGAGCGCAGTCGTCTACAGCCGCCGAGAGTCGAGAGTTTTAGTATTCTTATAAATCTAAATCCATTTGCCAATCGATTATTATTGGACGCCAAAGTTTTAAATATGCAATAACTGCGTAGTGCGTACTATTAGTAAGTCGCTGACACTATTGACAATCAATTAGCATATAAAAATTTTTCTTAATATTAAAACGTAAATAAAATTTATTAAAATAAATAAAAATATTTTAAAAAAAAATTAATAAAAATATTTTTAAATTAATAAATTAATAAAAATATTTTTAAATTAAAAAATTATTATTATTTTAAAATTTAATAAATTTTTTTTATTTATTTTAATTATTAAAAAATCGTATATATATATTTTTTTTTCGATTTTATTAAATTTAAAAATATAAATTATAATTTTTTTTTATATTTTTTTATATTTTTTTTTATTATTATTTTAAAATTTTTAATATTTATTTTTTAATAAATTCTTTTAAATAATTTTTAATATATAATTTTCAAATTATTATTTTATTTGTTTTTTCAAATAAATTATTTTTTTAATTAATTTATTTAATAAATTCAATATAAATTTAATATTTTTAAATATATTTTAATTAATAAATTTAATATTATATATTAAAATAAAAATAAAAATTTCGAATTAATTTTTTTTATATTTAATAATAAACGTTAAAATATATTTAATTTTATTTATAATTATTTTTTTTTTTAATTTCGATTTTTTTATATTTTTGTTTTATATTTTTATTTATTTGATTTTTAATTTAAAAAATTTTACTCGATTATATATTTTATTTTAATCGAGAATTTTTTAAATAAAAAATAATTTTTTTATTATAAATTATATAAAATAATATATATTTAATTAATTTATAAATAATCGTTTAATTCGTAAAAAAAAAAAAAAAATTAATAAATATTTTAATTGATTTTTTTTTTTTTTTTTTTAAAATAATTAATATAATAATAATAAATTATTATTTTTATTTAATTATTTTAATTATTTTCGAATTATATATAAAAATAATAATTTATTTAATTTTAAATTTATTTGATTTTTTAATAATAATTTTTTTAAATTCGAGTTTTTTATTTAATTTTATATAATTAAAAATATTATATTTATAAATAATATTATTATAAATAAATTTAATAATTTTTTTAATAATCGAATTTTTTATTAATTTAAATTTAATTTAATCGAAAAAATTATTTCGTATTATAATTAAATTATTTAATATTTTATATTATAAAAATTTAATTATATTTATTTTAATATAATAAAATAATAAAATTATTTTTTAAAAATATAAAATTTTTTCGTAATTTTATTTATTTTTATATTAATAATCATTATAATTTATTATAAAATCTCGAATTTTTTATAATTTTTTTTAAATAATATTAATTAATTATTCGATAATAAATTTTTTTAATATATTCGAATTTATTATATAATTTAATTATAATTATTATATATTATTTTAAATCGTTTAAAATAAATAAAAATAAATAAAATTTAATAAAAAATTTTTATAATATTTTTTTTTAAACGTTATAATCGACGAATTTTCAAATTAATTTACGAAATTTTATTTTTAAAAATTATTAAATATTAAATAATATTTTTAAAAAAATACGATTAATATAATATATATAAAAAATACGATCGATATTGAAAATTAAAAATTAAAAATATTAAATATAATTTAATAATTTAAATACATTTTTTTATTTTACGTATTTATTTTTAATTATAAATGATTTTTTTTTAATTTTTTAATTAATTTTACGATTTTTAATCGAAATTAAAATTATTTTAATATAATTAATAATCGATTAATTTTTTTTATTCGTTTCGTTTATAATCGACAAAAATAAATATTATACGAAATTAAATATTATAATCGAAATACGATATTAATTGAAATTTAAATTTAATTTTATTAAAATTTTAATAATTAAAATATTTATATTTTATTATTTAATTTTATAAAATTTATATTTTTTTAAATTAAATTAATATTTTTTAAATAAAATTTTATATTTAAAAAATAAATTAAAATTTAATAATTTTTTTATTTTTATTTTATTTTATTTTATTTTATTTTATTTTATTTTATTTTATTTTATTTTATTTTATTTTATTTTATTTTATTTTATTTTATTATTTTTATTGTTTTTATAAAAATAAAATTCTTATTAAATTATTTAATAAAATTAATATTAAATTATATTAAAAAAAAATTATTTTATTCAATTTTAATTTTTTTAATTTTTTTAATTTTATTAATTATTTAAAAAAAAAATTATTTTATTTTATCGAATTAAATAATATATATTTTTTTATTTATTTTTTATTTTAATTTTCAATATTGAAATTCTTTTTAAAAGTATTTTTTTCGTTTTATTTTATTTTTAATTTTTTATTATAAAATATTATATTTAATAATAAAATAAAATTTTTATAATTATATATTTATTAATTTTTTAATTTTTTAAAATAATTCAATAAAAAATTTTAAAAAAAAATATTGTAATTTTTAAAAATTCAAATAATAATAATAATAATTTATATTTTTTTAAACGAATAAATAATAATTTAAATTTTTAAATTTATTATTTATTTCGATTTAATTATATAATTTTTTTTTAATATGATTATATTTTTTTAATATCGATTTTTTAATTAAAAAACTATATATTAAACTTTTTAAAAGTATTAATAATAATATATTTTTATATTATTTATATTAGAATTTAAATAAAATTTTAAAAGAAAAAAATAATAATATAATTAAAATTAATATTTCGAATAATATTTTAAATAATACGAAAATAATAATATTTTTAAAAACGAAAAATATTAACGTCGAAAAATTAAAAACAATATATAAAATAAAATAAAAAATAAAATAATTTAATATAATTTTTTTCAATTTTTATTTAAAAAAAATAAATAATAATAAAATTTATATTTATCGAGAATTTTTTTTTTTTTAAAATTTATTCGAATTAATTTGCGAATATTAAATTAAATAATTAAAATATTTTATTATAATTTATAAAATTATTCGTAATACGTTCGTTTTTAATAAATTTTATTATAATTCAATTGTTTATAATCTTTTTATTAAAAGTAATAATAAACGACAATAAAACTTTTTTTTATTTATTATAATTATTTCGATAATAATTAAAAATTTACGATTTTTTAAATTTTTTATATATATTTTTTAACGTTTGAAAAAATAATAATATTTTTTTTAAAATAATTAATTTAAGTTTTTATTTCGTTTATATTTAATATATATATTTTTTAATAATATTCAATTTATTAAAAGTATTAAAATATTTAAAAATTTATTTTTTTATTTTAATTTTTATATATAAATCGAATCGAGTATAAATAATAAATTTTTATTTTATTTGAATTATTTTATAAATTAAAATCGAAAAAAATTTTATTTTTTTATTTTTTTATAATTATAAATATTAGTAAATAATTTATTAATATAATATTATATATAATAATATTTTATTTTATTTTTTATTATTTGTAATAATATTATCGAATAATTTTTTTTTATATTTTAATTAATATTTTAATATTTTTATTATATTTATTAAAAAAATTTTATTTTTTATTTTTTTATTTTTCGATCGATAAATAAATTAATATAAAATAATTTTTTTAACGTAATAAATTTTAATTACAATAAATCAATATTTATTAATAATAAATAAAAAAATAAATAAAAATTTTATTTTAATATTAATAATAAATAATATTATAATTAAATAATTATTATTATAATATATTTATAATAAATAAAATTTAAATAAATTTTTTTTTAATATTAATATATAATATTTATTTTCGTATAATATTTACTTTTATCGACTATAAATAAAACGAGTAAAAAAAATTAATCGATTATTAAACTCGATTATAAATATATTTTTATTTCGTTTCTCGATTAAATAATATTTAATACGATTTATATTTCGCGTATATATTTTTAAATTTTTTTATTTTTACGTTTATTATATTTATTTTAAATTTATTTAACGATTTAAATTAAAAAAAAAAAATTTAATTTAAACGTTTTATATATATTTAAAATTAAAATAATTTTTATTAATATTTAATTTAAAAAAAATTTATTTAAAAAATCGATAAAAGTTTTATATAAAATTTTTATATTAAAATTTTTTTTTTGATTTTTTTTTATATTAAATTATTACGATTAATTTAATTAATTATAAATAATTATTAAAATTATATTATAATATTATTAATCGATTTTTTAAAAATAATTTTTATTAAACGATAAATTTTTTTTTAATAAACGTAATTACGATTTATAATATTTCGTAATTAAAATTAAAATCGAAAATTTAAATAATATTAATATATTTTCAATTTATTATACAATTATAAATAATTTTAAATATAAAAATTTTGAAATTTTAATATTTTTAAATTTAATTATATAATAATTTTAAATATTTTAAATATTTTAATTTTTTTTTTAAAAAGTTTTAAATTAATTATTTTTAATTAAAATTAAAATATAGTATTTTTATTTTTATCTTTTATAAATTTTAATTTAATTTAAATTTTAAATTTAATTTAATATATTTTATAAAAGTAATTATAAAAAATATATTAAATTAAATTTTTTTTAAATATATTTTTAAATTATAATATTTTATTTTTAAATTTGAAAAGTGAAACGAGTTTTTAATTATTAATAAACGAATACAAATAATTACGAAATTTAAAAATTTTTTATAAATAAAAATTATTTTTTATTTTTATTTTATATTATATTAAATAATAAATTTATTAAAAAAAAATTTAAATTATTGTTTTTTATTCGCGATTTTTTAAATAATTCGTTTATAGTAATATAATTATTTTTTTTAATATATTTAATTTCGAAATCGAATAATTATATTTAAACGAATTAATAAATAATTAAAATATTAAAAAAAATTATTATTATTCGATTTAATTAAATAATAAATATATTAATATTCGTTTTAAAAATAAAATAAATATTATATAATTAAAATTATAATTTATAATTTTTTTTATTATATTATAATTTTATTTAAAAATATTTTAAAAATTAAATTTATATTAAATTATTCGTTTTTATTTTTTATTATTATATTAATTAAATGTTTTTTTATATTTTTATTTATTAATATTACCAAGGATATTTATTATTAATAATAAATTAAATAATTCGTTAATTGATTATTAATTATAAATTTAATAAACGTATGAAAATTAAAAAATATAATTTTAATTTTAATACAAACAATATTAATTTTAATTTCGTTTAATATTTTTCGTGATTATTAAATTAATAGTTTTTTTTTTGTAATAAGAATTAATTTAATTTAATTATTTAAAAAAAAATTTTAAATTTTTTTTATTTTAATTTATTAATATATAAAACTTATTAATATTTTAATATAAAAATTATATAATTAAAATGTAAAAACAACGTTAATAAATTAATATTATTTTCGAAATTTATTGAAAATTATAAACGTTGAAATTAAAACAATTTTTTTTTTAATTTTATAAATTAAATAATTATAAAATTAAAAATATAACGTAAAAATTATTTTTTTTTTAATTTTTTTTTAATAAATATTAATTTTATTATAATATTCGTTAAATTATTTCAATTATTAATTTATTGAATTTTTTACAATTTTTTACGTTTATACGATTAAAAAAAAATTATAATATCAATTATAAAACGTTTTTTTTAATCGTTTTCAATTCGATTAAATATTCGTATAATAAATATAAATTTATATAAACAATTATCGAGATTTTAAAAAAATCGAATTATTAAATAATTATATTAATAATAAATTCGATTATAATTATTATATCGATTTTTTTTATTATATTATATATTTTAAAAATTAAAACGTTTTTAATAATACGTTTATTTTTAATCAAATTATAATAAATAAATAAAATTTTAATTTTAAATTTTTTATCGTTTAATTAATATTTATTTATTAAAATAATTTTATATTTAATTTAAAAATTAAAATTTTTATTATTTATAAATGATTTGTCGATGAAAATGAAAAATTTTATTATTAATAAATTTATAATAATATATTTAAATTTTCGATTTAAGTTTTTAATTTATTATTTTAATTTATTATTTAATATAATAATTTAATTTTTTATTAAATTTTAATATTAAATAATAATAAACAAATTGAAAATTGTTTTAAATTAATAATTATAATAATATAAATTTTTTTAATTCGTTATTTTTAATATTTAATTTTTTTATTATAATTAAATTGTATTTTCGAATTAAATTAAAATATATTTATTAAAAATTAATAATATTTTTAATATTAAAACTTTTTTAAATTTAATTAAAATTTTAATTTTATTAAATTCGTTTTTTTCGAAAATAATTTTTTTTTTTTATTAATATAAACGTATTATCGATTTATATTTTAATAATATTAAAATTTTTTTTAATAATTATAATAAAAAATTAAAAATCGTATATCGACGTAATTATAAATAATTTCTTTTTATAATATTTGTAATATGTAATTTATTAATATATTTTTATTTTTATAATATTATATAAAAAATTTAAAATAATTATAATCGTATTTAATAAATATAAATAATAAATTCTTTTTAATAAACGTATTAATATAAATCGTTAAAAATTTATCGTAAATTAAATATAAATTTAAATAATATTACGTAATTATATTTTAATTTTTTATTTAGAAATTAAATTAAAAAAAATATTAATATTATAATTAATTATTAATTAATTTTTTAAATTATTAAAAATTACATAAAAAATATTTTTTTTATTATTATATTTTCAAATTATTAATTTTTAATTTTATTAATTAATTTCGAATTAAAAATTCGAATTTTAATATATTTAATAAAATTATATTAAATAAAATTAATATTTTTTTTTATAATTAAATTATTAATTTTTTTTAAAACGTTTTAAATAATTATTTAAAAATTGTAATTATATTTTCTTTTTCTAATTTTAATAATAATTTTATATTTTTTTTTATTTATTATAAAAATTATAAAAATTTTAATTTTTTTAATAATAATAATAAAAAATTAATTATTAAAATTTTTGTAATTTTTTTTATTATTTTTAATAAAATTATAACGTTTATTTTATTTAAATTTTTTATTATAAACGTTTTTATTTTGTGATTTTTTTAAACGTTTTTAATTACGTTTTTTAATTAATTTTTAATTTAATTTATTCGATTAAAAAAATAAAAAAATAAAATTTTATTAAAAAATAATAAATTTTTTTTTAATTATTTTAATTATTTTTTTAATTTTTAATTCGATTATAAACTTTTAATATTTTTTTTTATATAATAAAATTTAATAATTATTAAACGAAAATTAATCAATTTATAAAATATATTAATCGTATATATTTTTTTTATTAATTATTAATAATTTATATAATTTTATTTAATTTTTTTTTTTTATATTAAATATATATTTTAAATAAATTTAATAAATTTAATATAAACTTCGTATTTAAATCGTTTTTTATTATAAACGCGTTATTAATTTAATATTAAATATATAAATAATATATTTTTTTTGTAATTATTTAAATTGTTTTAATTTTTTTAATAATTAATAATAATAATACGTCGTTATTAATTATTTTAAAATAAAATTTAAAAATTAATAATATAAATATAATATTATTTAATTTTATCGAATTATTAATAGTTTTAATTATTATTTATAATATTATATTTTTATCGATTTATTTTTCGATTAATTTATTTTAAATAATTTCGTAAACTCGATATAATAAAATATAATATTTTTTTATTTTATTTATATTATTATAAATTTTAATAAGTATTTTTTTGATTTTAATTATTATTATTTTAACGTTTTATTAAAATTTTATAAACGATTTTTTTTTAATATTATAAATAATATAATTTAATAGTTTTTAATACGTATCGATTTAATATATATGTAATATATTTTATTTTATTTTCGTAAATATATTTTTTATAAATTTAATAATTTATTATTTATAAAATTAATTTTTTATTTAAATATAAAACGTCGATAATAATTGAATAATTAAACTTGTAATTATTTTATAAAATAAATTTAAATTTTTTAAATTATTATTTATATATTTAATATATCAAAAAAAAAATTTATATGCTAATTGATTGCCAATAGTGCCAGCGGCTTGCCAATAGCGCGCACTACGCAGTAATTGCATATTCAAAACTTTGGCGCCCAATAATAGTCGATTAGTAAATGGGTTTAAGCCAATAAGAACACCAAAACTCTCGGCTCTCGGCGGCTGCAAACGACTGCGAGCGGCCCTTATACAGCCACACTTAATCAATTGAGCCGCTCAGCCTCTAAGTCCCTCAATCTAAGCTCTCAATATCGAGCAGCGCAACGCAACTACTCGCATACTTGATCGGCATTTCTACGCGCGTAAACTTTGCTTGAATCGATCGATTCTACGATCAGATTTTAAATAGCGTTAATATTTTCAATTTTTATTTTTATCTATTTGCATGATTTATAAGACGATAAAAATCTATTAGTCGAATAAAGCGCGATCGCTAGTTTGCATATAAGTCTTAGCGAAGAACACTAAAACTCAATAAGTTTTAATTTTATAGTTTAATATCTCAATGCGCGCTCAATAGATTTACTTGAAACTCTTATAATAGATTAAATAAATACTATAGATTGTAAGTTTCAAATATCTAAATATTTAATCTTAAGCTAGTACTATTAGCAATGCTTTGGTACTATTGGCACTAAGTTGACGCTATTAGCACTAGACTAAAATAGTCGATAACGTTGACAATCGATTAAGTTACTATTGGCTCGCTAATAGCGCTATTAACGCACGTGTCTTTCGATAAAACGACTGACAAAAAATATTTTTTTTGATAATATTTATATTGTAATTAGTTTATTAAATTTTTTTTATAAAACGTTATATTAATAAATAATTAAAATATTTATATAATTAATATAATTCGATATTAATAAAATAATTTTAAATTAAATTATTTTTTCGATTAATATAATAATATTTATAAATAATTTTATTTTTTTAAATTAAATTATTTTTAAAATTATTAAATTTTATATTTATAATATTTATATTTTAAATATAAAATAAAAATAATATAAAATATAATAATATTTAATAATATATTAATTCGAATAATATTTTTATTAAAATAAATTTTATAAATTTTAATTATAAAAATATTTAATTAAACGTTAATATTAAACTTTCGAAATATTATAAATTGTAATTAATTAATAATTAATTTTTTAAAAAAAATTTAAAAAATATTAATTTTCGAAAATAAAAAATAAATATTAATTTAATTTAAATAATTCGAATTATAATTATCAAATATCGAATATTTTTTTTTATAATAATATAATAAATAAATTAATTATTTAAAATAATTATTATTTATATATTATTAATTTTTTTAAATTTAATAAAATAATTTTTTATTTTCGTTTTTTATTTTTTATTTTTATATTTATTAATAATTAATATATATTTATTATTTAAATATTTTTCGATATATTTATTATCGTTTTTTTTATTATATATTTTATAAATTAATATTTCGATTTTATTTTCAATCGCGTTTTTTTTTTATTTTTTATATTTACGATTAATTTAATTTTAATTAAATTCGTTTTTTTTATTTTAAAAAATAAAATTCAAATTATATTATTATATTTTACGTAATCGCGTTATAATACTTATTATTAATCGTAATTTAATATAAACGTTTTTAAAAATATTAATAAATTTATAAAAAATAAAATTACATTTTTTAATATTTTAATAAATATTAATAATTTAATTTTATAAATTATATTTTATTTAATATTTCAATAATAAATTAAATTAAATTTTTTAAAAATAATTAAAAAATAATTATAAATAATTTAATTTAAATTTTATTAAATTAATTATAATAATTTTTATTAAAATTATTTCTTTTTATAAAAATATATATAATTAATAATTTTTTTTAATTTCGAAATAATTTATTATTATTATTATTATTAATATAAAAATGTTTCTTTTGATATTCGACGTATATTTTACTTTGTAAATCTCGTAAAAGCGTTTCTACGAAAGATTTTAAAGTTTTCGATTTTATTAATTTATTTCAATTTATTTTTATTTCAAATTCTAAGTTAAAAACTTTTAATTTAAACGTTTTATAAAGATTTAAAATTAAAATAATTATTAAAATAAAATTTTAAATTTTATTAAATAAGAAAAATTAATAAATTGATAAACTCTTTAATACTTAAAATAAAAACGTATTACGAAATTTTATATTATTAAAAGAATACTCTTTAAAATTCTCGTTTTTTATATTAAATTACTACGATCGATTTAATCAATTTAGATTATTTTATTTAGTATATAATTTCAAGAAAAATTTTTTTAAAACTTTTTTTAAAAACTGTACAATTATTAAAAAAATTCTAATATTTTGTTATTATTTTAACGTTTTAAATAAAAATACTCTTTGAAATTCTCGTTTTTTATATTAAATTACTATAATAAATTTAATTAATTTAAATTATTTTACTTAATATATAATTCTAAGAAAAGATTTTTTAGAATTTCTTTTGAAAATTGCGCAATTATAGAAATATTTAATATTTAAATAAATAAATACTTTATATTTAAAATAAAAACGAACTTGGAGAATTTTAATAATTCTCATTGAAAAAAACGATTACTGATTTTGTATTTAAAATAAAAACGTATTTAAAGTTTTACAATTATTATTTTTATTAAATACGATTTTATTCTATTAATTTGCGTAATAACGAATTAATAAAATCGTTTAAAACTCGAAATTTAATAGTATTTAATTATATTTCAATTTATTTATAAATTTTATATAATTTAAATTAATTAATATATTATAATTATAAACGTAACGTAATTGCATATAAATCGAGTTTTTAGTATTTTTTATTGAATCGATTATATATTAATTCGAAATTACTACGTAATTACTTTTATTATTAAATTCTTAATAAATTAATTAAATCGCTAAATTTGAATATTTCGATTAAAATTTAGTATTTTTCGTCTATAGTTGAAATAATTCGTATTACGTAAATAATACGTGATTTAAAAAAAATTGATATTAGTTTTTAAAACGAACGATCAATAAAATCGAAATTTTTTTTTATAAATTTATTAAAATAAAATATATTTATACGTTTTATAAAATTAATAAAAAATATTTTATTATATTAATTTTAAAATAATTTAATTTTATTATAATAATTATAAAAAATTAATAATTTGAGATTAAAAATATTATATAATTTTTTATTATTCTTTTTATTAAAATTATTATTAAAGAAATTATTAATAAATAAATTAAATATTTTATATTATATTAAATAAATTCGTATTTAGAAAATAAATTATAATAAAATAAATTTAAAATAAATTATAATAAAATAAATATAAAATAAATTCGTATTTATAAAAGAAATTATAATAAAAAAAATATAAAAAGTAATTATAAAAATAATCGTCGTTATAAAAAAAAAATCGTATTAATAATTAAAATCGTAAAAATAATTATATTTTAATTTATTAATTTAATTAATTAATTTTATTGAAAAAAAAATTATTTTTTAATTAATCAACGATTTTTATTTATATTTATTTATAAAACTTTTTATATTAAAACTTTTTTTTTAAATTATTAATAATAAATTTTTATTTTTTAATATTTGAATTTTATAAATATAAAAAAAAATCTCGAAAACAATATATAAAATTTTTATATATTAAACGTGAAATTTATTATATATATTTTTTAAAATATTTTTGAAAATATTTTTATAAATTATAATTTGAAATATTTTTTTTTTATATATTTTAAATTGATAAAAAATATTTTTATTTAATACTTTTTATTAGAATTTTTATTATTCGTAAAATCGATTTTTTTTTTTTTTTATTATAAACAAATTTAATTTTAAATAAATTTATTATTTTAAAAAATAATTATATAAAAAATAATAAAAAAATTTAAATTTTTAATTTAAATTCAAATAAATATTATTATTAATATTTATATATTTTTTTTATTTGTTTTTTGTAAATATTATTATTTTATATAATAAATATAAATTTAAAATCGTTTTTATATTATTATTTTTTTAAACTTTTAATAAGTTTAATATTTTTAATACGTTTTTATAAAAAGAAATTTATAAATTTTTATTTTTTTAAAAATATATTAATTATTTTAAATATTTTTTTTATAAAAAATAAATTATTTAAAAAATAAATTTTTTTTATAAATTAATTTTTTTTTATAAATTTTTTTTTTAAATAAAAATTTAATTATTTTATAATTAATTAAATAATTATTAATTAGTATTAATATTATTAAAAATATTTATTATTAATAATAAATTAAAAACGAAATAAATAAACAAATTAAATAATTTATTAATTAATTATTAATTATAAATTTAATAAACGCGTAAAAATTAAAAAATATAATTTTAATTCTAGTGCAAACGGCGCTAGTCCCAATCCGGTCTAGTGCTTCACGTGACTACTAAACTAATATTATATTTATATTATTAATTAATAATAATATTTAAAATAATAATATTTTATTTATTAATAAAATTATAATAAATTTTATAAAATATTAAAATCGTTATATATTTATTTTATAAAAATATTATAACGATTTTTTATTTTATTTTTATTTAAAAAAATTGTTTTTTTAATTAATTAATATAATAATTCGATAATAATATTAAAATATTAAATTTATATTTTATAATAAATATAAATTTTAAAAATATTATTATATTTAATTTAATTTAAAATTTTAATAATTTTTATATTTTTAAAAAAACGTTTTTTATATTAATAAATTTCAATTTAATAATAATAAATTTAATTTTTTTTAAATATAATTAAATCGATTAAAAATTTATTATTAAATTTATTAAATTAATTTAAATTAAAATAATAAATTTTCCGTTTAAAACGTTTAAAATCGATTAAAATATTTAAAAATATTTAAATTAATTAAAATATATAAATTTAAAATATTAATTTTTTTAAACGAAAAATATTAAAAAAAAAATCGAAATATTAATCAAATTAATATATTTTAACGAAAAATACTAAAAATTATATATTTAAAACGTTTAAAACGTTTAAAATTCGATTAAAATATTTAAAATAATAAATTATTATTTAATTAATTTAATTAAACGATTTTAATTTAATCGTAATTTAATAAATTTAATAAATAATATTTTAAATTAAAATTAAATTTAATAAAAAATAATACATCGATTCGATTATTAATAAATTTTTAATTACATCGATAAATTTCAATTTAATAATAACAAATTTAATTTTTTTAAATATAATTAAATCGATTGAAAAATTATTATCGAATTTATTAAATTAATTCAAATTGAGATAATAAATTTCACGTTTAAAGCGTTTAAAGCGTTTAAAAAACCTAGAATTGTTTAAAGCGTTTAAAGTTATTTAAAGTATTTAAAGCGTTTAATTTAAATTGATTAAAATATGTAAATTTAAAGTATTAATTTTTTAAACGAAAAATATTAAAACTCTCGATTATATACGTATATTCTCAATATTATAATTAATTATTAAATATTTTATTTTATTTTATTTTATTTTATTTTATTTTATTTTATTTTATTTTATTTTATTTTATTTTATTTTATTTTACTTTATTCGATTATATGCGTAAAATATTATACGTAAATTATTTTATTAAATTCAAACTTTTGAAAATAATGCGATTTAAAATATTTTTAAATTAATAAATAAAAATTTCGTAAAATGAAACGTATATCGAAGATTTTTAAAATCAAAAATATTAAAAAATCTAATTTAAAATGCGATTATTAAAACTCGATTAAATTTAAAATTGTATTAGTACATTTTAATAAAAAATACTAAAAATTTTATATTCGAATTTTGTAGTAATATATTTTAATGCGCGTTCAATAGAATTGATTAAAACTTTTAAAATAAAATCTTATAATATAAAAAATTCTATATATAAAATTTCAAGTAATTTAATTTCGAATTTATTAAGTATTTCAATTCTAATATATTTAGAGTATTTGAAGCGTTTAAAGCGTTTAAAGCGTTTAAAGTTCGTTTAAAAAACTTAGAACGATCTAGTTAAACGATTTTAATTTGATCGCAATTTGATAGACTCGACAAATAGCGTTTCAAACTGGAGTTAAACTTGACAAAGAATAGTACGTCGATTCGATTACTAGCGAGTTTTCGATTAAATTGAAATTTGCTAATATAAATTAAAATTTATTAATATAAAATTATAAATAAAATTAATAATAATTATTTCGTTTTAATAAAATTATAATTTAAACTTTATATAAATTTAAATTTTTTTAATTCGATTTAATATTTATTTAAATTTTAAATATATTTAAAAACGAATTAATAAATTTTTAAAAATATTAATTTATTATTATAATTCGTATAAATTTTTTTAATTTTTATATTATTTAAAAATAATATTACGATTTTAAAAAATACGTTTTTTAAAATTATTATAATAATTTTAATAAATTGAATTATAAAATTAATTTCTTTTTAAAACAATATTATTATTCGTATAAATTTTAATAAAATTATAAAAATTATTATATTTTTATTTTAAACGTTTAAAATCAATTAATTGTATTTAAAAAAAAATTTATAAAAAAAATATAAAAATATTTAATAAATTTTTTAAAAGATTTATTTATAAAAAAAAATATATTAATATTTTTTAAAATAATAAAATTTATTTTTTAAAATAATAAAATTTATTTTTATAATCGTATTAATAAATTAATTTTTTTAATAATTTTTTTCGCGATTAAAAATTATTATTTTTAAAATATTTTTATTATAATTGAAATTCTTTTTTATATTATATTATATATTAAATTTTTTTAATATAAATAAACGAATTAATATTTTTATAAAAAAAAAATTTTAAATTTTTATAATTAATTTTTTTAATATTAAAACAATTTATAATAATAAATATTTTATATATTTTTTATTCGAGTTTTTTTTATTATTTTTATATTTAAAAAAATTTTTTTTTTTTTTTATAAAATAAAATAATTAACGTTTTATATTATTTTCGAAAAAAAAATTTTAATATTTATATTTAAAAAAAAATTTTAATTTTTGTTTTTTTTATTAAATTTTTTTTTTTATAAAAAATTCCAAAAAAATAATTTCGTTTTTTATATTATTTTATTTAAATTTTTTTAATTATATTTATTTTATATAAAATAATAAATAATTAAAAAAAATTAATATTTATAATAATATTATTAAAATCTCGAATTATATATATAAAAATAATATAATATTTCGTATTTTTTATTCGAATTAAATAATTTATAAATAATAATAATATATATTTTTTAAATTAATAATAAAATTTTATTAATTAAATTATTATTTTTAATATCGAATTATTATTTTAAAATTTTATTTTTTAATTAATTTATATTTATTTATTTTTTTCGTTTTTCGTTTTAAACGTTTTATAAAATTTATTATTTTAATTCGATTTTTAAATAAAAATTTTATTTTTTATTTTTTATTAATAATTTTTTTTATATATTTTAAATTTCATTTTTCGTAAAATTTATTAATAATCGTTTTATTAAAATTTTAAACGTTAATATTATTATTATTAAAAATATAAATATCAAGAAAAATTTTTATATGTTAATTGATTATCAATAGTGCCAGCGATTTGCCAATAACGCGCGCTACGCAATTATTGTATGTTTAAAACTTTGACGTCCAATGATAGTCGATTAGCAAGTAAATCTAAGTCTATAAGAACACTAAAACTCTCGACTCTCGGCGACTATAGACGACTGCGCTCGGCCTTTATGTAATCACACTTAATCAATTGAATCGCTCAATCTCTAAGTGCTTTAATCTAAGCTCTCAATATTGAGCAACGTAGTGCAGCGCAGTACAACGTAATTATTATTCGCATATTTAATCGGCATTTTTACTCGTGTAAACTTTGCTTAAATCGATCGATTCTACGATCAGATTTCAAATAGTATTAATATTTTCAATTTTCATTTTTATTTATTTGTATAATTTATAAGACGATGAAAATCTATTGATTGAATAAAGCGCGATTACTAGTCTGCATATAAATTTTAGCGAAGAACATTAAAACTTAATAAGTTTTAATTTTATAGTTTAATATTTCAATGCGCGTTTAATAGATTTATTTGAAATTTTTATAATAAATTAAATAAATATTATAAATTATAAGTTTTAAATATTTAAATATTTAATTTTAAATTAATACTATTAATAATATTTTAATATTATTAGTATTGAATTAGTACTATTAGTACTAAATTAAAATAATCGATAGTACTAGTAATCGATTAAATTACTATTGACTCGTTAATAGTACTATTAGCGCACGTATCTTTCGATAAAACGATTAACAAAAAATATTTTTTTTAATAAAATAATAAATTAAATAAATTTTTAAATTTTTTATATATTTTTAAAACGTTTATTAAAATCGTAATTAAATTTTATTTAATTATATTAATATCGATTATTTTTAAATATAAATAATTGTAAATATTAATTATAATTTTAAAAATTATAATATTATTAATTATTTTTTTAATAATAATATTTATAATTAATTTATTTATTTATAAATAAATAATAATTCACGAAAAAATAATTAATAAAAAAATCGATTTTTTTTTTATTCGTTTAAAATACTCGTAATAATATTATTCGTTTTATTAATTATTATATATAATATTAATTTTTATTATATTTTTTTAAACGATTAATTATATATTTTATAAGAATTTAATTAATATTAAATTATATAAAATTTTATATTCGTTTTTTTTTATATTATTATATTTTTTTCGTTTATAATTAAAAAAAAATTCGTTTATATTCTCGTTAAAAAAATTTAATTTTAATTTATAAAAATTATAATATTATTTAATTTTTAAAATATTTTTATAATATTAATATTTAAAACGATTTTTAAATCGTTAAATAATACGAAAAAAAAAAATTATTTTAATTTTTTAATAAAATCGATTATTTAAATTAAAATTTTTAATATAAATATTTATTAAATTTATTAAATTTAAATAATACGTAAAATTGAAAATTGAAATTCGATATAAATTTTTTTAATAATTATATAAATTTTTTATTAATTTTTTAAATATTTCGAATTATTAATTTTATTATATTAATTTTTTTTATTTATATATAATAATCGTTTTTTCGTATATTTTATTATAATTATAAATAAATTTTTTTATTAATTTATAATCGATTTTTTTTAAAAAATTCGTTTTTTAATATATATTAAAATTTTTTTTTATTTTTAATATTATTTATTTAATTTTTTTCATTTAATTAATTTTTTAAATATTCAATCGAATAAATTTATATACGTTTTTATTATTAAAAGTTTTTTTATAAATTAATTAATAATTTTATATAAGAATTTTATATTTATTTAATAATATTTTTAATTATATTTATTAAAAAAAATTTTTAAATAATTTTTAATATTATATTTTAATATAAATTAAATTTACTTTTTATAAATCGAATTAATATATTATAAAAATCGTATTTTTTTAATTTTTAAAATAATTTTATAATTTTCGTATATATTATTATATTATTTTAAAAAAATCGTAATATTATTTTTTTTAAATTAAAATATAAATATATATTTTTTAAAGTTTTATATTTTTAAAAAATTATTTTTATTATTCGTAAAAAATTTTTTAAAAAAAATTAATAATATTAAAATTTATTATTATTATTAATCATTTGTTAATAATATTAACGATTTGTTAATAGTATATATTATATAATAATTGCATGTTTAAATTTTTAGTGTTTAATAATAATCGATTAATAAATAAATCTCGATTAATAAATAAATCTCGATTAATAAATAAATCTCGATTAATAAAAATATTAAAATTCTCGATTTTCGACGATTATAAACGATTATACGCGATTTTTATACGGTTTTTATATAGTTATATTTAATTAATTAAATCGTTTAATTGTTTAATTTTTAAATACTTTTTTTAATTTAAATTTTTAATATCGAGTAATACAATTACTCGTACGTTAAATTGTTATTTTTACACGTGTAAATTTTATTTAAATCGAGCGATTTTATAATTATATTTTTAATAATATTTATATTTTTATTTTTTATTTTTATTTATTTATATAATTTATAAAATAATAAAAATTTATTAATCGAATAAAATGCGATTATTAGTTTATATATTAATTTTAATAAAAAATATTAAAATTTAATAATTTTTAATTTTATAATTTAATATTTTAATATATATTTAATAAATTTATTTAAAATTCTTATAATAAATTAAATAAATACTATAAATTATAAATATTTAATTTTAAATTAATATTATTAATATTGAATTAATATTATTAATATTAAATTAAAATAATCGATAATATTAATAATTGATTAAATTATTATTAATTTGTTAATAACGTTATTAACGTATATATTTTTTAGTAAAATAATTAATAAATATTTTTTTTTTAATAAATATAATTAAAATAAAAAAAGTTTTTTAATATAAATAATTTATTAATATTAATTTTTAAATTAAAAATTAATTTAATAATTTAAAAATATTAATTTTCGAATTATTATTTTTAAATAAAATTTATTTTAAAATCTAATTTTTATTTATATTATTTTTTTATAAAAAAATATTTATTCGAAATTTTATTCGTTTATTTGTTTTAATAAAATAATTTTTTTAAATGAATATTTTTTTAATTAATTTTCTTTATTAAAATTTTTTATTAAAAAATTTTTCGTATTATTTTTTAAAATTTGAAATTTATTTTAATTTTATTATTTTAATTTAAAAACGATTATAAACGATTTGCGAATTACGATTTTTAAAAAAAAAAAATTTATTTCGTTTCTCGATTAAATAATATTTAATACGATTCGTATTTCGCGAATATATTTTTATTTATTTTTATTTTTATATTTATTACGTTTGTTTTATATTCGATTAAAAATAATTATTAATTTAAATTTATTTTAAATTTATTTAACGATTTAAATTAAAAATTAAAAACTTTTAATTTAAATGTTTTATAAGTATTTAAAATTAAAATAATTCTCGTTAATATAAAAAAAATAATTCGTTTAAAAAAACTTTTTTTTAAAATCGAATAAATTAATAAAAACTTTAAATAAATTTTTTTTTTATAGAATTTTATATTAAATTACTATAATTAATTCAATTAATTATATATAATTATTAAAAAAATACTTTTTAAAAATTTTGTTCTTTATATTAAATTATTACGATTAATTTAATTAATCGTATTTTTTTAAAATAAATTTTATCGAATAATAAATTTTTTTTTAATAAACGTAATTACAATTTATAATATTTCGTAATTAAAATTGAAATTATGTAATAATTATTTATTTAAATAAATTTAAATTAAAAATTTAAATAATATAAATATATTTTTAATTTATAATACAATTATAAAAAGTTTATTAAATTTATAAATAAGTAATTAAAATCGTAAAATTTTTAAAATTTTAATATTTTTAAATTCGATTATATAATAATTTTAATAATTTAAAATATTGAAATTTTTTTTTAAACTAATTAAACGTCGAAAATTAAAACATAATATTATTTATTTTTATATTTTGCAAATTTTAATTTAATTTAAATTTTTAAATTTAATTTAATATATTTTCTAAAAATAATAATAAAATATAAAAAAAAATAAAAAAAAATTAAAAAAAATTTTTAAATCGTAATATTTTATTTTTAAACTCGAAAATCGAAATAAGTTTTCAATTATTAATAAATAATATAAAAATAATTACGAGATTTAAAAAAGATTTACGTATAAAAATTGTTTTTTTTTTTT
>MU119622.1:0-37124 GCA_014904845.1 Acephala macrosclerotiorum | reverse complement strand
TAATATTATTATTATATTTTAAAAAAATATTTTATTAAAATTTAAAAATATAGATTTTATATATAAAAAACTAAATAAAAACAATTATAATACGTTTATAAAAATTATATAATATAATTTTAATAATTAATAAATTGTTATTTAAAAAAAGTAATTATAATTAAAAAAATTAATAAATAATTTATAAATATTAAAAATATATTAAAAAAAATTTTAATTAAATAAAAAAAATTTAAAAATAATATATAATTTTAAATAAAAAACTTTTTTTAAAAATAAATTAAATTAAAAAATAACGTATTACGCTTTAATAAACTCGATTTAATTTAATTAAAACTTTTAATATTATATTTAAATATTATAATTAAAAAAAAATTAGAATTTATATATTTTAATAATTTATTAAAAAATTTATTAATAAATATATATATTAAAAATTTGAATAAATATTTTATATAAAACGTTTTACGTTTTATAAATTTATTAATTATAAAAAATCGTTAATATATTTAAAAAATATAAATAATAATTTAATAATTATAAATTTAAATAAAATAAATTTAAAAAAATTATATTGTAATTTTTATTTTTATTAATTTTTAATAATTAAAATATATATTAAAAAAGAAATTTAATTTTTATAAATAAATTTAAAAAATAATCGATTATAATTATTAATAATATAAATATTTAAAATTTTAAATTTTAAAAAATTATTAATATTAATATTTTATTTTTTTAAATTATTTATTTTTTTTATTTCGATTTTTTATTAATTGAATTTAAAAAATTAATTATTAATAATAAAAAATATTAATATATTAAAATTTTATTTTTAATAAATTTTTTTTTATATAATATATATTTTTTTGTATTATTTAATTTTTATAAACGAATTTCAAATTATTATTATTATTTTATTAATTTTTTTTTAATATTAAAAAACGAATTTTAATTTAAAAATTTTTAAATTAAATTTAATTAAATATTAAAAAAAAAAATTTAAAAATCAAAATTATATATTTATAAAATAAAAAATTTAATTCATTGAATTTATATTAATAATTAAATTATTAAAATTTATTTAATAAAAATAAATTATAATTTAAATTAAATTAAATTTTTAATATTTTAAAATAAAAAAAATAAAAAAAAATTTAAATATGAAATTAAAAAATTAATAATATTTATAAAAAATAATTAAAAAAATTTAAAATTTTTTTTTTTTTATTAAATTTTAAAAAAAAAATTATAAAAAAATTTAATATTATTAAAAATATTAAAAAAAAATTATTAAAATTTTAAAAAAAAAATAAAAATAATTTAAAAAATTTTAAATTTTAAATTTGTTATTTAAAATAAATATATTTTTTTTATTTTTTTTTAAAACTCGAAATAAATTTATTATATAAAAAAACGATTATAATAAAATTATATTTTTTTTTTTTTTTTTTTATAATATACGATTTTTAAATTTAATAAATAATAAAAATTAATTTTTTATTTTTATTATTATAAATATTTTATTAAAATAAAAAAAATTATAAATTAATTTATTTTTAATTAATTATAATAATAATCAAAATAAGAAAAATTAAATTAAATTTTATAATTATAAAATAATTATTAATTTAAAAAAATATATATTAAGTAAAACAATTTATATTAATTAAATTAATTATAATATTTTAATATAAAAACGAAAATTTTAAAAAAAATTTAATATATTTTTATTTTAATAATTATTAAATTGTTTTATTTTAAATAATTAAATTAAAAATTATTAATTTGAAATTTAAAATAAAAATTTATAATTATTATTTTAATTAAATATAATTATATTTTATTAATTTATATAATAATAAATTAATAAAATTATTTATTATTAAAAATATTAATATTTAATCTTTTAAATAAATATAATTTTTAATAAAAAAAAATTTATTATATTTTATATTTAAATTTTTTTTATTATTATTTATAAAATAAAATATATATTATATAAAAATATATTTTAATTTATATAAATATTAAAAATTATTATTATATTAAATATTTTATTATTATTTAATAAATATAAATTAATAATAAATAAAAGTTTTATAAATAAATATATTTAAAAATTATATATAATATATTAAATAATTAATTTTAATTATAAAATAATTAAAATTTGATTTAATTTTTATAATTATTAAATAATCATATAAATATATTATTATTATATATAATTTTATTTTTAATATTTAAATTAATTATAAAAAGTTTTTTAATTAATAATTTATTATATATTAAATTTATTTAAAATTTAAACGCTTTTTATTAAATATATATATTATTATTATTTAATAAAAATTTTAAATTATTATAAATAAAAAATTATTAAATTATATATTAAAAAATTAAAATATATTTATTATTTAATATTTTTAATATTTAAATTTTTTTTATATTAAAATATTTAAACGATTTTAAAAAAAATTATTAAATAATTTTATTTTTTTTATTAAAATTCTTTTAAATTTTTTAATTAAATTTCGAATTTTAAAAAAAAAAAACTCTTATATAATTTATATATATTTTTAAATTTTTAAATTTTTTTTAATAATTTTTCTAATAATTATTTTATATAATAAAAATTTATATTAATATATTATTAATTATTTAATATTTAAAAATTTTATATTTAATAAAAATTAAATTAATTAATATATAATTTTTTTTTTTTTTAAATTTTATTAAAAAATATTATTTAATTTAAAATAAAAAATAATCCAAAGTAACAAAAAGCTTTATAATTCGAAAGCTTTATAAAATTAAAAGTTTTATAATATTAATTCGAAACTTTTTATAACTTTAGATTAGCTTATAATTTTATAAATACTAGCTGACGAAAAGTACATTCTTACTTCTCAACAAAGCTTATAACGTGCTCTAGGTCATCTTGACTCCAGCATCTACTTACTTGCACAGAAAAAACCCATGCTTCGACGACATTAAACGTCGTAGGGGAAAGCAGCGTCTGTGTCCTTCCGTTTGCGATTTTCATCCAGTAGCTTGTACCAGCTTATGACGAAAGTAGGCCTGCATATCATAGCTAGAACAGCATCCGTTGTCATTGGCTCTTCCGGGGCGTGCTCTCCCATAGAGTGAGCGAGAAGGGGACGTATCTCGTAGCAGCAGTACCTGCACAGCGCCTCCACATGTAATGTTGACAATGGCTTCTTGTCCTGACGCACGACGACAGTACTTCCCACATTGTTCTGCCACTGCTTGGAAGCCCAACCACAACCTAATGTTTCCGCGCAAAGATCGAAGTCGGCTTTCAGATCGCAGCACAGATGTAGGAATGTAGCGTCTTGATTATTAAAAGGGCTTTAGTGTTCGTAAATCTAGTTGTCCTGGTCGTTTGCCCACCTTAGGTTTAGAGGGCGACGCAATGTGAAGATAGGAAGGCCAATACGTTTTACAATGTCAGAGGTGTCATAGTCGGAGAAGATAGGATCTATCGAGGATATGTTAACCGCCTCGAAGTGCGGTTTGTTAAACATTTCCCGGTCACCAATACAATTTATCTTGACACCCTTGACCATTGTGTCGATGGACTGCTGGGTAACTGGTGTAGGCGTATAACCATCAGAGAGGAAGTAGTCGGTGATGTGTCGGAAGTCTTTCATATCAAGGTCTTTGCAAGCGGTCTGATTGATGCCTAGTCCCACCATACCATATGAAATGATCGGACCTCTCCAATCATGGTACTGTCCGGGTTTGGTAGCTGTAATGCCTGCAATGCCTGCAATGCTGTTGTTGGCTTTTGATCCGTCGACAAGAAAGGTATCACGATGGCAGACGTAGACTGTGTCTGACATTTCTCTCTTTAACTCTGGATTGTACTGAATTGGCGCATGCTTCGGAAACGCATCAGGGCCGAGGAATGTCTCAACTTCGGGATGCTGAAACCGGCCATCGTCGTCGTCGCACCACTTGCAGTGAAGCCAGAAAACTTTAGGCTTTTTGCAATCTATCGTGAAAAGGATTGCTCAGAAGTGTTCGTTGGTGGGTCGGCTCGAAGCATCAAAGTGGGAGAAGGCTTTACAGAGGAGCTTGTGAGTAGGCCAATCCGCTTGTTGGCATGCTCTCAAGTAGTAGCGGGTGCTTTTGCATCGGTTGCAGAGAAGGGCATTGGATTTGTTGCAGACGGTGCATGCGTCAGAGCTCATTATGAGTACTTTGCAAGAGAATGGTGAGTTGAACGAAGGTGTTTGTGGCATAGATGATACAGTTACGGTTGAACAACTGAAGGTGGCTTTGTGTAACCCGCCAGCACATCCTCTCCTGCACTTAGCTTTGCCTTGATTCTCAGCATGATGTTCGTCCATCTAACTAAAGGGATATTGAGAATCTAGAAAAATGCTGGCGGAAGCTGAACGATGAATTAGAAATATTGTAGAATGTGCTCGTCGTCCTTAGCTAGACACAGTATTCTGCCTCCGAACAGTACTTCAGAATACCTGTTACGTGTAATATTTTGGGGAAGGAGTGAAAAAGTACAGGGGCATAAAACGCTAGCTGAAATAATATTAGGGGCATTTATCCTCGCACTTTGAGGAAGCAGCCTCGCTGTCTCGATACTGTCATCAATATTGTAGCCTGAGGATAGTGAGCACAGTCAGGTCAGCATTGAAGCTTGGTGCAAGAGCGTCAGCATACGCACCTCAACGTTCATATCTCATTTTAATACTGCATACTGTATAATATGAATGAATACATCTGTCTGGATCTTCCCAGTGAACTTTATCGCGTTCACTATCCAGGGAGCCGAACAGCCTTTTCTACCGAACAAGGCTTCAAGGCCTCAAATACCACTACGACTTTCGGCCCTGGTGAATTGAATGAATTCAAACAAGCCATAGAGAAACACTTCACTTGGGGCTGTCGGGATCCTCTACCATTTATCTCTCTCTTTTCTGATCGCAGTCACGCCGAGAACTGGGGTTGCAAGGCGCCTTGGCGCGGCCATGGTAACTCAGAAGGCGGTTGGGCTCTTTATACCGTTAGCACAATCGGCCTTGAGAGCAAGAGCTTCTTCAAGCTTAGCGACTTGGTTGAAAAGCTATGTTTGGAGATTCCTGAGGGTGCAAGGCAACACATTCATGGGGCCTTTATTTGTCTCCATCACATTCCTGCCACAGCAATTGTTAAGAGAACTGGAGAAGAAGTCGAGATGGGCAAGTATTTTGATTTAAACATAGGTAGATAGTTGTCTGATAGATAGCAGATCGAAAGAGTCGACGAGAGCACGCAGAAGATATGTTAGACTATCTTGGAGATTACGGCGATAATGACAGCGACCGTGAGATGTTGCAAGAGAACTATAACACCATCTTTGAGAAGAATATGGAGAACAATTGGTAATAAGAGATTATTGCGTTTTTAGTGTCGAGACCCTTGGATGACCTATACTTGCAGAGATGGGCAGAGAAGAGCATAAGATATTTCAGTTATAACTTTAGCTATACAGTAGTAAATAAGTCTGTTCAACGGATGACTGAGACCATGAGAATAGAGAGCGTGAAAATAAGTTTATCCTTTCTCCCTCAATCCAAGTGTATCATGTGGAAGACATGGTCAACAGACCTTGGGGGCAGTAATGCTAAGGTAGAGAATGGTTGCGCATTCGATATTTCACCGCAGGTACCCTCCTTGGCATCAATTTCTGTAGCATCGTCGTCCATCGCATTATACCCTATAGCATTGCCCCCACAGCATGGTTTCCTTCCACAGTATTATTCCCTCCGCTGTATTGTTCCCTCTGCCACAGTTCCCTCTGCTGCATTGAACCTTCCATAGTATTTCACTTCACACGGTATCGTTCTTCTCCGCGTTACCCCCCGCAACGTCGTTCCCTCCATCGCATTGTACTATATTTTTTGATCGACAGTTATGATTCAGGTCGTAGAACTAGTGCTCTCTTGAATCCGCCGGCTTGTTGTGCTCTTCCAGTGCTGCTAGCTTGCAGATTGGAGCTTCGCGTGAACTATCGTGAAGTCAGGTTTAGAAAAAGGTTGAGATCGTATCGCTGTTCCCGCCCTTTAAGGCGAAATGGAAGCTCGCCAAATGGGAAATTCATGATAGTATGGCTTATCCGAACCTTAAAAATGTACAAAGAGGAAGTCGCAATGGGGTGAGGAAGCATCCCTCCTTCTAGATCATGATTTGTAACTCTGGTGGTGGATTGAGTAACGAGTGGAATTCGGTCAAGGGAGGTGATGGCAGAGGCGCCACTTCTGCCCTTTAGCTTCGAGGACGAGGACTGGCGTTGGTTGGCCATGATAATTTGGAGGAGAAACTTTTCGACTGGCTGAGCTGGCGTGGCGAAGTAACTAGGAGACTAGGATTCGATGTTGGGATGCATAGGTGATAAATCACATCACAAGGAGACTAGGCATGGCTGGAAAGCATGCGATCGAACACAGATCCTGAAGCACGAAGCAAGGAAGATGCGAGCTTGAAGCCAGACAGAGTACAGAATACAAATGCCTATGCATTTTGAAACCTCACAAGACAAGCTCAGGAGAATAACCACTATTCATTGTGACTAGAAGAGTGATATGTAATGTTTGCATTAGTATCTTCTTTGCCGACAAGGTGTAGATAGCCGTATGGGTATGATATTTGCTGTATGGCATAGACGCGAGTGGCTAGGACGACCTGATTCAGATTCTATAAGGGATGAACCAACACCTAAGAGAATGCTTATACCGACCGTCTGCGAGTGCGTGGGACGTGAAATCGCATGAGCTTAATCGCCAGCCTAGGCGGTAACTCAGCGTTCAGATCCCAAATAATATCATCATCAAGAAGCTGATTCACCAATCGTTGCCTGTCCTGTTCGTACATATCCCAGAGAGAAACGATCTGTTCCATTTCGCCAATGATCTTGGGAAATAACACTTTGGCAGCCTTTGGTTTGGTCATCGTGCCATCCTTCTTCATGTTTCGAAAGGCTGAAGACTCCAGTTGGGGCGACCGGAATTTCTGTCGTCATTGTAGTGCGTGTCATGGTAAAGGACCAACTGCTTGAGCCCCATGACTCTTAATATGGCCGCAGCTCTCATGATTGTACGTGGGTTCCGGGGAAATTTTGTCCAATTTCTGAAATCTTGCAGGTTGAGGGCTAAGACCTGGAGTCCATTCCGACGGCATAGATCAAAGAAACTGATATCAACACAGTATATAGTGTTCAAAAAGCAATACGTTCCCCGGAAGCAGAGCCGGTCGACTTGCCAGTTGATGTAGATCGTGGGTCGTAGAACGTAGCTCAGTGTGCTGAAGTCCATATTGGTGCCGAAGGACAGTTGATACCATTTGAGACCTTCTGATCTTGCCTCTTTATTGACCAGGAGAATAGCAGGTGTTCGAGGTTCCGAATGGTATGAGTGTGGTAGGAGCATATTCGGTGGATTTGGTCCATCCTGGGGAAGGTAATAGATGAAAACGTGTCCTTGTGGTCGCGTCCAGATGTCCTATCGCCAGAAACAAAGCAATTTTCTTTCCAGATGATGAATCGGAGTTCGATGGGAAGGTCAGGGAAGGAGTAGAATTCGGTCAATTTTGGTAGCAACGCAGCGGCACGACGCTTGCATTTTGGTTGCGAGGACTCGACCTGGTTGGCCATGACGTTTTGGCAACCAGCACTTCAGCAGCAGGGTGTTTTGTCGAATAAGGTTGTGCGATTATGATGTGGAGAGCATAGATTGATGGAGGATCGAATGAACGTAATAAGTAGACAACCAAGGAGCCAGGCAACATCTTAAGGTACGCGAGCAACGGGCGGCTTCTCGAATGGTACAGCAACATCACGAACTCAAAGCGAGGTTGATCACGTGTATAGTTTTAATTTAACGGACTCGAAACTACCGTAAACAACAATGCCAGCAAGGATAGACCAAGAGTCTGAATACAACTGAAATTAGATGGAAATGATAGAGCAATTTCTCTAGAACGCGTAGGTCCGTAATTATCTTTCATGGCCAATTATGTTATTGAAAACAACTACTATCTTGATACACTTAAGCATTCATTGAAACTACAGCCTTCTCAACTCTGTGAATGGCAAAAACATGTTTCATATTGGAAGGAAGTGGTGTTCAATGTCACCGGGGCATCGCCAATGCATTAATAGGCTTGGTTAGGCCAGTGGTGAGGATGCACTGCAATCGTTATGCCATAACCTGAACTATCAGTATGGTCTGCATTGGTATGGAGTCTGAAGCCACTTAGTACTTTGTTGGTGATGTTGCAAGAGCTGGCTGGGAAGAAAATGGAAGGTTTGTTCGTTGCCGTGCTCACACAGCCACACACTAGTTCTAAATGCGCCAATTTGTGGCTTGAAGCCCAACGCTAATTTCCAAGGCAAGCCACCTTGACCACCTCGAACATCATCACCACAAGTGCGGGGCAGGAACTACCGCCGCGATGGTGCTGCCCCAATTCGAGAGAGATCTGCCCAAGGACGGGATCAAGATCAAGCATCACTTCCTCCTTCGACTTCCAAGTTCAGATGAAGCTCTGCTAGGATGAGGGCGAGACCCCAGCAAGACTCTGGCAAATATCGGATGTTGTCCCAAAAGGCTAATCGAGACCAATCTCCAGCCTCCTCTCTCCCCACGGTACTCGAACAGGGTCCCCGAAAGAGGGAATTCTTCCAGATACTTGGCAGGGTAGGGCTGGTTCTGTAGCAGATCGAGACCGTCGACCTTTGACAGCTATGGTGCAATTGTCTACTGCAGCATTACAACATCGCGTAACTGGTCAAAGATCACCCAACGGGGAGCACAGTGGTAATCTCGAGTAGCTCTTCAGCCGGAAAGCTCGTGTTAGCTGTCGATGGTGGACGCCCACTCGAGCTTACGCTACAGACGACATCATAGCTCCTATGTACCCCTCTATGAAGGTAAGGCTGGTGCCGGTAGGTGTTTCCGGTATTCAGGTATATAGCAATATATCCATCCTCCTTCCTTTTTCCTCCTTCCTCCTATCTCCTGTGTCTGTTTTGTCTATTTTTCGAACCCCTCACAATTTGCCTGATATCCACGGAAAACCACGGACTAGCATTTCTTTACTTTGATACTTACAACAGTAATCATGGACAAGCTCAAGAATCTCCTGTAAGTTTGCTCCTCTTCGCCTCCTCGCACCAATGCCGACATTGGCGCAGCCATCCTAGCAGGCAACAGGACGACGAAGCTCTCTACGGGAGTGGCCAGATTACAGGTAAGACTAGCGGACTTACAGGCGAAGGAAGCCATCTTTCCTCGAGCACTGGAAATGCATCAGGACTTGCTGGCCAGCGGACTGCGGGGACAACTGGTACATCGGGAATTGGAAGCAAGCACAGGAAACCCCGAGGAGGCGTCTACCGACCATTCTGGGCGTGCTATCGGCAGTGGCACCAGAACTGGAACTTCTGGTATTGGAGGCCAAGGAAGCCGCCTGTCTGGAGCTCTAGACACGACTTCTGCGTCAGGATTAACTGGCAACCAATCTTCGGGTCTAGGCAACACCTCGACCACGACAGGTAGACAGCCCGATCTTGCCAGAGATGCAGCTACAACTGCTGCGGCTACCACGTCTGGAAACACAGGATTTGCACACCAACCGTATGCTACGTCTTTCCCCAAATCTCATCTGCTTTGCTGACTGTCAATGTAGTGGCTCACAACATGGCAGCGGACGTGAATTGGGAACGGAGACCGTGACGCCAGCAGCTGTAGGCTCTCGCAATGCCAGCGACACGGCAGGCACGAAAAACTCCCACATGCCAGGCTCTTGGGATGATTCGTATGACAGAGGTGGCATAGGGTCTAGGACATCCACTGGTTTTGGTTCTACTACAGCAGATACGGGGCATCCCAGCACAGCACAAGGCACAAGCCAACTGGGATCGACCACAGAACCTTCCATACCCGCTCAGAGCACGAATATTTCCATAGGTAGCCAGTTTAGTAGAGATGCCGCAGCGATTGGGACAGCTGGTGCCGTGGATGAAGGCATCCACCATCACCGCGAGAACGAGCAAAATCTTGGTTCTAGCACAGGAACCACTAGTTATCCTACCATAACCCAAGGCACTAGACAGCTTGGCTCCAATCCTGGTTACGGCAATACGACTTCAGGCTCAACCACAGGCACTGGAAGTGCAAGCCATCTTGGAAGAGATGTCACAGCGCTCGGTACTGCCGGTGCAGTAGGTGAAGGAATACATCATCATCGCGAGAAAGAAGACGGTCTTGGTTCAGCGAGAGTCCTCGGTACTACCACAATACACTCAACGAGACTTCCGTCGGGATCTGCCATTCCATCAACCACTTTCGGGATGGAACATTCTGGGTACACTTCTACACTGCCAGACAGAGCCTTCGATTCTCAGCAGCCTAGCTCTGCCTCAGGATACGGTTCTAACACTACAGGCAACACATCATTAGGCCATTATCCTGGTAGGGACGCCGCGGTAGTTGGGACTACAGGTACTCTTGAGAGCGCTGCTCTTCACCATCGTGAAGATGAGCGAAATCTTCGAGACCAGTACACTGGCAGTTCTGATCAGCCAGGTAACCGTGGCGAGTACACGGGAACAACACGGGAAATGCCACTTGGATCTAGCACCAGACAGATTGGCACATCAGCCTCGCAGCCAACTGGTTCAAACACTGCATATGGCACACAAAGTGGTAACACTACTTCGGGTCACCACCTAGGCCGCGACGCGGCCGTCCTGGGTACCGCAGGAGCTGTTGGGGAGGGAATCCATCACCACGGAGCGAGCGAGAGAGAGAATGAACGTGGCCTTGGCTCAAGTGGCCCCACTTCCGGCTCTAACGCATACGGTTCATCATCATCGTGTGTAAGATATACGATCCGTTTTTCGTCGTCGCGACTCGAGACCATGTCTGACAATCTTGCAGCCACATAGTACCGATACCGCCAATCTACTAGATCCCAGCATACATGGTGGGCCAAGCACACTTGAGGACGCTCACAGGCATCACCCCCAACACGGAGGTGGGGCAGAAGCTGCTGATAAACATCACATGGGCCGTGATGCCGCCATTGGTACTGGCGGAGCTGGAGCTGTTGGTCTTGCCGAACAGTAAGTATCACTAAGCGTGATGGAATTTCGAGCCTGATTTTTCTTCTAGTGAAAGTAACAAGCACCACAATGATAGAACAGCTGGAGTTGGAAATACTTCAACCTCTAGTCAGCCAACGACGGGTACTACAAGTTCCCGGACCGATCCGACATCCACAAGCAGAGATCATCATTACGGACGAGATGCAGCGATCGGTGCTGGTGGAGTAGGTGCTGTAGGCCTGGCTGCGCATGAGCATGGGAAACACGAGAACGAGAGAGGAACAGGTGTAGGCAACACGTCGACCACGACTGACCCAGCCACCACGAGTTCAGCTTCCCGAACGGATCCTTATTCAACCTCTACTAGCCAAGATTATCACTATGAGCGTGATGCAGCCCTTGGAGCTGGTGGTCCCGCGGGACGCAAGTATGAGAAATATCACAATGACAGAAGCTCAGGTGTTGGTAGTTCGTCGACTACTACGAACCCGACAACCACAGGCTCGACTTTAAGAACGGATCCCGCCACATCTTCGTCTTCCACAAGCAAGGATCACCACTACGGACGTGACGCTGCTATTGGAGCCGGTGGTGTGGGGGCCGCTGGTCTTGCTGGACATGAATATGAGAAGCATCACGGCGACAACACCACAGGCACATCTGGATTGAGTCAATCCACCTGTGGCACGAGCTCACTTCCTGGTCCTGCACCCAACACTGCTGGTCCCCACTCCAAGGATTGGATGAACAAACTTGATCCTCGAGTCATTACCAACCCAACCGTAGCTCAAGGAAATCCGCAAGCTGAATCCACTCTGTCGTCGCAGAAGCCAAGCGCTGAGACCGGGGGCTACGGTGCAGGATCCAACACATCTGGTCACCACTATGGTCGTGATGCAGGTGTTGCTAGTGGAATTGGAGCAGGTACTGCAGCTCCTCTGGCCTACGAAAATGAGCAACGCCGTCTGGAAAAGCCGAACAATCCTGACAACAAGCCAAATGACTTAGGTAATCCAAGTGCATCTGCCATTGGAGGCTACCCTTCTAGAGATACAACAACCACTACGAATACTGCCCAGAAGACCGACCCTCTAGCAGATAGTACGAAATCGAAGGATCATCACTACGGTCGTGATGCTGCCATTGGTGGGGTTGGTACTGCTGCGTATGAAGCTGACAAGCACAAGCGTGACAAGGACCTCGCCGAAGCTGAGAAGGTTGCTAAGAAGCAGCAAAAGCACAACGAAAAGGAGCTTGAAAAGGAGCGTAAGCACGACCAGAAGCAAATGGAGAAAGAACATAAACACGGTGGGAAGGCAGCCCGCAAGGAGAGCAAGGGTGCACTGTTTGGCTTTCTACGTAAGTCGACCTTGCTTCCCTCAACTCACAGTTTGTTTCCACTGACCTCCCTAGACCGTGACAAGAACAAGAAGTACACCCCCGAAGAGGAAGCCGAGTTCGACCGTCAAGAACGTGAACACAACTCGTACAAAGGACGTGATGCCGCCCTCGGAACTGCTGGTGTCGGAGCTGTTGGAGCTGGAGCCTACGAAGCTGAGAAGCATCACCATACTGGCACCGATGCCGACAAGCCTTTGCCATACGCTCCCGGTAACCGAGGCGTAGGAACTGGAGTGGGAACTCAAGATGCTCTTGCCAGCGACAACACAACCGCTGGTCAATCCGGTCACCTTTACGGGCGAGATGCAGCTCTCGGAACGGGGGCAGCTGGTGCTGCGGGCTATGCTGCTCATGAGCACGACAAGACTCACGGCACCCCTCTTGCCGACAAGCCCGTCGGTCGGGATATTGGTGATAAACTTCATGGTGCAGAGCGCAATCGTGGTGTTGCAGGTACTTCAGGATCCCCTGGCAATGAGGGCTACGGCTCTGGTGTCGTTGGTAGGGGAATAACTCACATCACTACAGGAGCCACTTCAGGATCAGATTCATATCCTTCCGGATCTCATTTCCACTCTGAAGCTTCGACAGATCAATACGGCAACCCCCTCGACTCTGGTGTGGTAGCCCCAAGTACAGGTTCTGGTTACCCGACTGGATCCCATCCCGAAGCCTCGAGTAATCAATATGGTAACCCGATCGATCAGGGCATGACCGGCACAAGCGGGTCTCAAGGGCATCATCTTGGACGTGACGCCGCTCTTGGTACGGGGACTGTAGGGCTCGCGGCACATGAGCATCGCAAGCATGATTCTAGATATCAGCCAAGCTCGACTTCTGGATATGATAACAACGCTAGTACTTCCGGATACCAACCATTATCCACGACTGGGAACGACGACGAGACAGTTGGTTCAGGCTTGACTGGCTCGACTGGACAGCATGACAACAGTTCTTCGGGGTACGCTGGACCCCAAGGACAGACTGGTCACCATACAGGCCGCGACACCGCCGCTCTCGGTGGAGCAGGGGCACTTGGTGAACACGAGTACCGCAAGCACGACACCACATCAGGCCAACACCAATCCCGTTCAGGCCTCACAGACTCTAACACAAGTAACCAATACGACAACACAGGTCTAGGTTACGGAAAACAAGCCGGGACAACAGGTGCACAGGACTATGGCTCCTCTGACACAAGTTACAAGGGCATCGGACCCAGTGTAAGCTCGGCTTCAGGCAGGAACAGGCTTCACAAGGATCCTCCTGCTAGTCATCCTGCGAGTGGAACCTCGCATGTCCCAGCTAGTGGTGGGGAGACTCGGAGGTTGATGCAGGAGGGGAAGCAGGATTTGCATGAGGATACGGGGGTTGCGAATACGGGGAATGATAGGCTGAATTATTGAACGAGGAGCGATGACGATGATTGATACATAGATTACACGTTTATAAGTATATACGAGCGTTTAAGTTTAAGTCAGCCTGGTTTTAATTTGATTCGGTCAGTATAAGCAACGAAAATAAAGCAAATTCACTAGGTTACATCAGACACTTCCACCATTCCCCCATCATCGCCGTGTGTCCCATGGTTCCTTGTGAAGGGGTATAAAAAGCTTGTTGAGCTCCCACTTGTCTAATTCTCATACCACCGCAGGTCACCCTTACATAGACAGATCCACAAGGCGTTTGCTGTTTGAGCCCTGTGGCGATGATATAACATCTTCGATGGTTCGCACCACTCTTGTCTTCATCTTTCGCCTGCTGGCAAATGTAGATGCGTGCGAGTTAGTGATGTCCGATTTCCGAAGACAGAAGGAAGATTGGCAACAATTTGGGCAAGATGGAAGCAGATATCGCAAACTCGAATCAAATTCATTCGCATGATTATGGGTTGCTTTTATACCTTAGCCCCTCTTCTGGGGAAGGGAACTTTGTGTTTTCGTCAACTCGCGTTATGGATCCACAATAATTATTTACTTTCCGAGTTAGTTTTCTCGGGAGAAACTAGATTGGTT
Organism: Acephala macrosclerotiorum; assembly: GCA_014904845.1. NCBI lineage: Eukaryota > Fungi > Ascomycota > Leotiomycetes > Helotiales > Mollisiaceae > Acephala > Acephala macrosclerotiorum. The sequence goes on along the minus strand of MU119622.1, from coordinate 22,574 downwards.
CACTTCAAAATTAGGTATGTTTCAACCTCAAGTCCCTATTTCTGGCTCCTGAATTTGACGTTCTCTTCAATGAGTTTTCATCATCTAACCGGATAATAAAACCACCTCTCCTACTGTAACAGCCCCATTTTCTTCGGAGCTTTGTAGACCCCAACACTACAGAAAAGGAGGGATTTCTCCAGGATCGAGAACTGCCCCCCTGAATGAAGCCTTGCCTAGTCTGATTGATATCGCGGCTTTATCTCGAACAGAGACGCCTCTTGCGTCACCTCCTTTACTCCATCTCTTCGTCCGGAGTTTGTGTTCAAGAAATATTTAAGCAGAGGTTGTAATTTTATAGCCCTTCAATCTGTCTTCGGTCCGATTACAATTCAACGGAAGGACAAGTCTACGTAAACATACGCTCTTTCATCCTACCCCAGAGCTGAAAGAGGAGTGGAATCCGTGACAATTGTGACCGCTCTGTACACTAGTCTGAGATCTTCCCTGTAAGTCCCGGGTCAGGGGGAATTGTTTCGTTGGGTTTTTTCTTAAAAAACGTCGAAGGAGTGCTTTTGTATTGAGCTCAAATCGAAGAAGACGTTAATCTAAGCTTGATTGAAGTGGTGATATAGAGATACTGAGATTCACTCTAAGTCACGCGTAACGCACGTGACTTAGCTCGATCCCCACTACCATACTTAATCCTTATACCCTTTGAATTATCTATTAAGTTTTAGGCTTTAATTTTATATTGCCGAGCTTTGTAAGCCTTCGGGCCACGGCTATAACTACACACGTAATTATTATAGCCTTAGGCACTTAAAATCCAACAACTTTTCAAATGCGAACAAGCGTGGCTTGAACACAACTCAACCGCTCCACCGTCTGTCTAAAACGGAAGTAGCTCTTCTGCCCATGCCTTGCAAGACCTGCAAAAATTTGGACCTACGCGGTTACAAAGAAGGCTTCATTTTGAAGCTGGCCGACATACAAGAAACATGCAAATACTGCTCACTTCTACTCAGCCTCGTGCAACACTTCGCCCCTAACGCCGATCATGACAAGACGAAAGGAATGCTGCGCATTGACCTGCAGCATTGCGCTGCGACAAATGTTGAGATTATATCTGCTACCGATGATTACGGCTCTTGGGATACCTTGGCTAGTCTTTGGGTTTATCGTAGATTGGGTACGTGGCATTCTCCCGTTCTTTCTCCCTTTCTAGGAGATTATCATCGTGCTCAGAATAGTAGATGCTCCAATAGCTGAACTCCCGACTTTGGGAGCCCTTGGTCCCATGTCTACTCGACCGGATTCTCATGAATGCTTTGCATTTATTCATGACAGAATCCAGAATTGTTGTGCATCGCATTCAAAATGTCAAAGGTCAATTTCAACGCCATTACCGAAACGCGTCCTCAACATCGGCTCCATTTCCAAAGACACCATTAGACTCGTCGAGCCGAGTAACATCCAAGCATCTTACATTGCCTTGAGCCACTGCTGGGGCGGTCACCAACCCATAAAAACAACCTCCTCATCCCTCGGTCAGATGCAAACCAACATCGAATGGAATAATCTCTCCCGAGTATTCCAAGATGCAATTACAGTAGCAAGACGATTAGATATTGAATGGATCTGGATCGACTCCCTCTGTATCATCCAAGACAGCAAAGTAGACTGGGAAATCGAATCTGCGAAGATGTGCGATTATTACTCAAACGCTTACCTTACCATCTCAGCGTCTTCCTCTAAGAATGGAACCATTCCTTTCCTCCATGAGCGTAGCTCACGATGGCAGACCGAAAAGTTCCCATTCTCATGTACCGATGGTCAGGAAGTTGAGATTCTAGCGCGCAGGCACACAGGCAGTTCGATGGCTCAGGTCATCGAAGATCTAAGTCCACTGGCCTCACGCGCGTGGTGCTGGCAAGAAAACGTCCTCTCGACACGAGTATTACATTACACCCAATCCGAGCTCATCTTCGAATGTAAGACGGAAGTAGTCTCCGAAGACGGGGCAAAACCAAGAGGATTATACTCTATGGGTCTGGCCCAAATACTCTCTGGCGGTGGGGGAAAAGAAAAAGATCCGTACCGATGCTGGCACGATCTGATTGAGTCCTACTCCATACGCGAACTTACATTTGAGAGTGATAAGTTACCGGCTGTTAGTGGTGTTGCAAAGCAAATCCAGGGACGAGCAAGCTCTGCCTATCTAGCAGGATTGTGGAAAGAGAATCTACCGATGGAGTTATGTTGGTCCGTTGACTACGTCTCCACTAATTCTTCTCCAATCTTGCAATCAGAGACATATATAGCGCCATCTTGGTCCTGGGCATCTGTGAACGGGGCACTAAACTTCGTTTCTCTCGACGAAACAGCTCCGTTCACTTCTCTTGTCACAGTTTTAGATGTCGATATTTCTGTGTCTAGCTTGAATAAGTATGGGGAGGTTCAAAATGGATATATTATGTTGAAAGGAATGGTGTCAAAAGTCAGGATCAATTGCACAGATCCAAGCGATTGCTGGGGTTACACTGTTGGTGAAGATCCAATGACTCGAGAGCCGATTGCGCCAGATTGTGCACTATGCCCTTATGAAATGAGGTCGGGAAGTGGTGACGGAGAAGTGACATTGAGGAGAGCACGGAAAGGGGATACATTGGTGCCTTTTGAGGTAGATGTCTATTGTGTGCATATCGGGAAGGAAGTTGGCGGCGATGATATCTCTTTGTATGGTATGGTTGTAGCTCCTTCGCAGATGGGTGATGGAACTTACATTCGGATTGGGTTGATCCAGGTCGATGATGAGACTTGGTTTGAAGAAGAGACAGTCGAGATGACTATAGAAATCCGGTAGCGGCAATACAATGGTCTCCAAAAAATGGTCTTAACTTGTCCGCATGTATTCAAACTCTCGGGAACTATGCCAATTCCGAGACGCTTCTCAGCCTGCCGTCGAACTGTGTTGCTTGCGTGGCTCTCCTGGTGGAACTAGCTACGACCTGTCCCTTGGCCCAGTCTCGCCGCTGCGTGAATCTCGCGATAGCCAACAAGAGTATTAGTAAGCCTGATAATTCTGCCGTGCTTGCTTTGCTTAGATAGAATTCTCTCCTCCTCGAGCAGACGGAGCCTTCACATATCTTCTCCTGGTGTGATTTCAAACCTACAAGAATCTCACTGTGCCCATTAAGCGAGCCAGCTGTCGTAGTCCTCTATAACTCTAAAGCCGCGCCTATGTTGCCTGGCCCTGCATAAATGGTATCTTGCCCAAGATAGGCACTGGAGGCTATATTCCTATGCCATGGCACAACCCTGCTAGTCAGAAGCCCACACCTCGTCCCGTATGAATATTAACATGCTCATGAGCGCACTAGATGCTCACACCTAAGATATGTGTTATTATTCTTTCAAACTTTTAAAGAATTATTTTTCGACGGTCCTTATAGACTAGTATCGTGTGGCCTTAAGTACAACTTACGGCAAAGAGAAGTTGAATGAATGGTTAGCAGATTGACACCCGGTGTTCGTCTACGATGAGGCTGGATTTGTGAAGTTCGGTGAAGTTCGGAGGTGGAGCTCTGGCTGATAGGGATCTAGAGTTAACCCCGAAAGAAACCCTTACCTAACTATTTCCAATTTTAGTTGGCGGCGCTTGTAGTTGAGGGGCCAAAACAGGTCGCCGTCGGTGCTAATAAGATTTATATTTAGATAATATGGAAACTTAACTAATTCGTGAGGGGGCCAAAAGAGAAGCCCTTAAGCATGGTCCAGCTGATTCGTTGATGTGCTTAGGACTCAGGGCTCAGCTCAGGTTAGAGCAGCAACTGCTCGGGTCCAAAGACGAAAATGGAAAATGCTCATGTCGACATTCCGGTACGGTACTACTTGTTATAGCTCTAATTTGGGCTTGGAGTGAATATCGAAATTCATCAATAAGAAATTACAATTCGTAACTGTTCTAAGACTTTTGATAGAGACCAGACAAGTTTTCGCAATTCACTCGTTGTGCTAGAACGTAATTCTTGATGGAATACCTTCTCTTGTGACTATAGATATAAGCAAAGTTTTTTTATCCCGAGCAGCTCAACGCAGCGTTATGCAGTGGCAACGGTCAGAGTATATCTTGCGAGGTTCTTCGCTTTATATTTTTCATTGCTTGATCGAGACTGAATAGTTAAGGAGGATGCGCAGATAATATATAGCTTGGAGAGACTAAAAATAAGGCGTGTGGAAATGATGGAAAGATTTCAACATGCGAAATTGGAATGAGCGGTTGACAGCAGAAAGAAAAATGACAGCGAAAGTCCTTATTCTAAGGTCCATGTTACTAACTAGCACGTTTGGTGGAGGTAGGGTTCGATTCTTCACCTTGCTTGGTACGTATTTGCTCTCCATAACCTAGGTCCCCTATCAGAAAGCCAGCGTTTTAAATATCCCATCCCGCCTAGCTATCCTTTCCATCTCTCCTCTCTCTTAAGGCACTTTTTCTAGCAGGATGGGCAAATTTAAAACGGTGCCACAAACAGAACACGAAATTTAGCAAGGACTACGTTCAGTGCATTACGGCCGAAGGTTGTGGCGGGAGTTACATTTCAAGCCAAGTTTATTAAAGGAAACCTTGAAATAACCAAGGTTATTGAGGAGCTACTGTGTCTGGCGACCACTAAATTGAGATCCGCAATTCCACCTCATCATGTTCCACCTTTTCCGCGGTCGTGTTACCGTAAAGTATATCCCGTCATTCAACCAGTGAAACAAGCAGGAGCCACATCCAGATCTGGCACCGAAGCTATTGGGCTCAATAAACTTGCACTTCCCGCTTCCTTCATCAAACATGATATCGAAAGTGAACCCTTGCTTGAGCAATAACTTGTCCATGTCACCACCATTTCCTATGTTTAATCCAAGCAGAATCTCGTGGTGATATGAAAGAGCGCCTTTCTTGACCTGATCTATGATGATTGCGACATCTTCTCCAGCATGGCCAAAGAAAATATTTGGCTTGTGCCATCTGTACTGACTGATGCACGTCACCCTCCCGTCTGGTGGCACGCAAAACACTCTGTACTCCTTTTCGGTCCTCATATTCTCATCGAAAGGCAGAAAGAAAAGCTCTACGCCCTCCTGCCTCTCCATACACCTTAAAATGAAATTCGTAGCTCGATGCGAAGTTGTAAGCCTCAGCACAACGTCTCGGGCCGTCTTCTTTGGGGGAGCAAGCATCAAGCCTCAAGAACAACCCCTGAGACGGGAATAAGAGGGACTGGAAGGACGAAGCAAGTTCTTCTAGTTCTTCGGTATAAATACGGCTCAGCTCCCGAGTATGAAGTGAGCTTCGTGACGCATCGATGATGAGTTGCGCTTGTGCATTCGTGAGGTTGGTGGTCTGGATGCTTTCTTGAGGAATGTCCTGCGATCTTGCGATTAGTAGACTCTAGCGCTTAAATGATTGTGGGACTTCTGTTGGTATGGGCTCTCCTGGCGCTTCGTTTTCAGTGTGGAAATTTGAGTTGTAGTTTTCTTCGTTCGCTGCGACGAGCGCCGAGTTGATTTTGACTAGCTTCAATTTCTTACCAGGCATCTTGAAATGTTTATTGCAAGGTGTACGGCCTCGCGCATAGCTTTGAAAAGGAAAATTTATCTTTGTGGAGGTTGGCAGATGTCAGTTCATATTTAAATCTGAAGTGTCCTCAGCGTCGCTTAGCGAACCAAGCCCCTGAATTCCCACACCGGGTGAGTCACGGTCACGTGGGACCACCTTCAAATATTTTAACTTGCCCATTGCATCACATACTCGGACACTCGAACTTTCGCACATCCTTGCTGTCACCAAAACAGGACTTTGTTATCCAAAGTTATTAAAGCCAGTCAGAATAAGATCTTGTAATGGCCAAATAATCCAACTCTCTCACTCCTTCCCAAGCATTCAATGAATACTTTTTAATAGTATCCTACACATTCCTTGCATACAACAGAAATAATCTATCTTACGAAAAAGAAAGGAGTAGTGAGTCAATATGATAAGCCCCTCCGGCTGCAGCTGAGTACCATCTGGATATACAATTCGTGAGTTCGAAGTGGCCACACCCCATGACCATAGCGATTGCGTCGACGTTCTCCCCTCCATGAATGATCATAATTTAAATATCCTTTAACATCTGAGCTACTTCTTTGAGGGTATCTGCCTTCGAAATCGTTGAAGGGTATAGCGGTACCACGATCCTGTTCCAAGCCCATAGCTGTTCGAGTGTATCAAATTTGGCAGAGGTTTCTGCGACGGAAGCATGATCTGGGGATCATACTCGATGGTGCTCAGGATTGGTCCTAATGCATCTTGCTTGACCCAATGACTCGATACATCCAGCAGAGACAGAATGCCACGAAGAAGGCTGATCCATGCTACGGTAAAGTTATTGCCGCTTTCATTTGTTGTGGGGCTGGCTAAGAACAGATTCCTGGTACAGTCCGAAGATACTCATGAATAGATAGTAACAAAGGTGGAGAAAGCGAAGCATGCCTCGCAATTATCCCGTGTAATGTTGGACATCGCTTGCTGATAAGTGTTAATCGCTCTGTCGTAAGTCAAACCCCTTATTAATCGGCCACCCTCTAAAGTCGGCCACTTTTTACACCAAAAATAACGATTTTTGATTTTTATATTTCTATTAATTATTAATAAAAAAATACAAAATTAAAAATATATATTATTTAAATAAAAACTAAATAAGTTACTAATTTTTTTTTAAATTTTTAATTTTAAATAATAAATTATTAAACTTTAAAATTCGTGATTTTCGATTTATATATAAATTATATACAAATTTTGAATTTTTTTATTTTATAAATAACTTTGGCAAATATTAATAAAAAAATCTAATTTTTCTCTTTAATAATTCTTAATATTAATGCAACGTTAAAAATAAAAATTTTAAGTTTTTTTTATTAATAATTTCTTTTTTAAAATGAAATTAAAAAAATTCTCATATAAATTTATAATAAAAAACTTTTAATCTTTAATTTAAAAAAATAATTACTAATAGAATTTTTTAATTTTTTAATTTTTAAGTATATATTGTTTAAAAGTATTCTTTGTAATTTTTTCAAATTATTTTATTAATTTCTTTTAATATAATTTATAAATATATAATTAAAAATTATTAAATAAAATATTTATAAAATATTTTTAGTTTTAAACCAAAATATACTTTTATATATAGAGAAGTTAAAATAAAAAAGCTTTTATAATTATATAAATTTTTGGTTGAATAATATTTAATTTTATAAAGTGGCCGACTTTAGAAAGTAGCCGATTAATAAGGGGTTTGACTTAGTGCCTTGCTGCTGTACTACGCAGACCTTCCTTTTTCTCAAGCTGAAGGCATGAAAGGCGCAAGGCCGAAGAGGCCAAGATGCCGTGGAGAAGAAAGTCGTGCGAGAATGCTATTTATGATACACTACACTGCCAAATCTGCTGTATCACTGGACTGCGGTAGGCGACTGTCGTGAAGAAGTGTAGTAATTTCAGATCTTGGCCATCGAATCTCCGTAAGGGTAAGTCCTGGGTAGGGATTAAAAGTTCGAAGCTCAATTGGCCATAATTGGGAGTTTGCGAGGTGCGAGGGCAGGGGATGCGAAGTCAATTCCCTTCTAGCACTAAAACTGTACGGAGACTTAGATGCTACTCTAGATCTAGGCGGAATACACACACAGGACATCGAATGTCTCAAGCCGTGCATGCAAGTTAGCTTCCCTTCATCGCACTCAATTGAGGTTAATTTTGGGGTACAACATGTGGATAGCTATATGTTATCGTCCTTGCTTTGTGCAACCAGTGTCTTCGTGCAATATTTTGGCACTATAACTACGCAGGTGTTCACGAAATAAAACTTCATTCGTACCCTGGCCCTCTCTCTCTCTTACATTCTGCACATCCATTTCGAGTCTTGTGATAAGTCCTTCGTCTCAGTATTTCGAACTGCTCCGTGTCATGATCTTCGTATAACCAGCAGGAACTAATAAAAATGTTGCGGAAAAATAATGAAAAGTGCAGACAGGCACTTCTGGCATGGAGATGATGGATGCTGGTTGGACTTATAGAATTGCACGATGAGGAACGAAATGGGTACGAAATAAACGAGTGCTTGCAAGCTGACAAGTTGAACTCTGCGCTATATATAACAATGCCTGCTTGGAAGAAGCCAACAAGCTCCGAGTAAAGTATATATGGGTAAGAATGCATGTATTATACCTATTAATCTCACTGCGTTATTAATTTAACAAATCAAAAGTTTTTCGAATTATTTCGGGTTTACGAATCTTCGAAATATAATAGCAATTGGAAAAAAATTCAATAAAAAAACTTTTTTTAAAGTTATTCTCTTTATTTTTATTAATTACTTTTTTTTTATTTGTTATTTCTTTATTATTTCTTTTTATTTTTATTTTTTATTTTTAATTTAAATTTTTTTTTTAAATTTATTATTAAAATATTAAAATATATAAAATTTTTAAATTTTAAATCTAAATTTATATAAATAAATATTGAAATTAATTATATAATTTTTATAAAATAAATTATAAATTATATTTGTCGGTTCAATCATGTGATCGCTTAGGCGATCGGCTAGATGATCTAGCTATGATCTCTATTGCCCTTGGCAACAGTTGCCCTAGCGTCCACTCTTTAATCTTACGTCCACTCTGTTTAATTATATAGGTAGAGGGATGCCCCTTCCGAGAAGAGGCAGACAGAATTGAATCATTGACACCAGACTAAGATCTTAGTGTTTCGTGATTTGTCCCCGGACGTTCCAACAATATTCCTAAATAATCGGGCATATATATTCAAAGCCGAGAAATTTAATATTCGTATTAAAAATAACCCGAAATATAATTAATATTTTTCATTTGTTCCAGGCGCCCTGTGCATCCTAGGTATGACGGGCGCCGGCAGCACGCGAGTTAAAATGACAAGCATGACAGGCGCGGCGGATGCCTAATGGTTCTAATGGTGCAGGCAGGTAGGCGGTGTCAGAGTTTTGCTGATGCATGTTTTGATAATACAAGGCTTACTCCCAGCTCATTTTCTCAGCCAGTGCTTCACCCTCTCGCCCTTTTCTTGCGTCAAATAATATACAACCACCTGTTCTACGATTTCGAGAACAGCAAACTCCTGGATCGAATCTTACTGTGCACTTTCTCAGCCCATTACTACCCAATAAAAACCACAAGTGCAGCCTTATACCCGTATGCAAAACATTACATGAGGCTGTACACCAGTCTCGATGATAGGCTCCGGACGACCAAGACTTAGCCAAATTGTACACCGAAAAATTTGCGCAACTATGGTTAGACTCAAATGGCTGGATTTCATGGTGGAGGATGGGATGAAGTATTTCGGTGAGTACAGCGAAGGTTGCACCACAGACAAGGGTGTGGAGAGAAAGAAGTCGGGCGTGGGGCTCAACAAAAATATAGGAATGATTATATACCTGGACTCCGGATCCAGCTTCGTGCCGTTTTTTTACTTTTTGCATAAACTTATGCTTTTTTGGCTGGATAGCGCATCCTGGTAACTGCCTTAAAATTTAAGGCATAAACGGGCATCATGCCGTCAAAAATTTGCCAATTTGCGAACATTCCCGCAGGTAATATCGTCCAGCCTTGCATTCTTTTAGTCCGAAATCTTCCTAACGCAAGAATTTGTCCTGTTACTAATCGACTGGACATCCAGAGCAATTGCATTCTCCACCAGGTGCAGGTTTCGCTGCGTGGACTCCAGGCTCGCATCCATTACCGCGATACCCTGATGACGAGCTTTGTCGGCAAAGTCTTTGTTTCGACTGCGGGACATCATCACCTAGCTCTATTCTTTCCAGAGCCCTGACCGAGGGTTCCTTGAACATTCCTCGGATCGCAATGCCCAATGGCGAGGAAGCGCACTCTAGACAGGAGACACCAAGGCCAGATGGGCAGATAATCGATGATAGCAACTTATCGGGTACCTTTGGTTGGGAATCTAATAGTACACTCCCATTTGAATATTCATTCAACATTGATGATAATGATCTTTCCTTCAACGATCTAGCGGACGGTTCGGGGAGTAGTGTTCCTGGCTTCCAGTTCTCGTGGGACCCTTCATTAGCGCATGACCCAGTCAGTGACACTAGGCTCACAACGTCGGGCATCGAGCTCCCTGCGCCTGAATCGATTTTCGTCTCGGACTGGCACAGTCAAGATGACCGTTCCGCTGTAGATTCTCTGGTTCCGCTGTCAGTAGAACATGCGCTTTCCTCAGGTATGCCTGCACACTTTCACGATATAACAAAGATATGCTAAAAATATTAGACGTGTCGACACTTCTTAACTCTTCAATTTTGAATACAGGGATTGATGTCGACCAATTCAATTTCCGACACGTTGGCGATTTCGCCTCAGAGCAATTTACGTATGGAAGCAATATTCAGTATCCCCCTCATCTTGATTTTACTTCTGATTTGAATCGAAACACCCCAAATCCCGATTTTGCGTGCACCTTAGATCAAGATGAGACATTTTTGAGCGCGCCACATTCAGGGTTCGATTCACCTCCAGGACAGCGAGACTCCCCACATCTCCTGGGTCCTTTCGAGATAAACTCGCAAGCAAGTTCTTCCAGAAGCAATCTTAAAAGGTCAAAATCTCCAGATCTCGGAGGAGCGACCCAATGTCAAAAAACTGCTGTTCCTATTATCAGGTGGCCATCTCCAGAATCCAGTGAACACAGCCAGATAAGAGATCCTAACGAGAAGAGGCGAGGCAGGAGGAAAGGCTCTTTGCCACCTCCTAAACGAACGAAAGTATCAGAGACTAGGCGTATCGGAGCATGCATGTCATGTGCCTTGGCAAAAGTTGAAGTAATTCTACTTCTCCTATACCATCGAATTTTGCTAATGATATTGTAGTGTGATGGTGATAAGGATGGCATTTGTGCCCGTTGCAAGAAAGAGCAGGAGTCCCCACGATTATTTTCAAGCTTTGAGATATGTACCAGAGCCCGATTATCAGACTACATCAAATTATTATTTCCTCGTAAGTTTCCCTATCAAGCATTACTTTACAAAGCACTAATATCAAAGCAGGAGCTTTGAAAAGACATTTAGATAAGGCGCAAGTAGATCAACTTGCTAACATATACGACAATTACTTCACTTTAAATACAGTGGAGGCGCAATTTTCATGTGGTCGAGATTACCCACCTCTTGTCTTGCTTTTAACTGAATATGTGCCGCCTTTTGGGGAGAGACCTACTATCGCTGTCATACCAAGTCTTGTCCAACAAGGTGTCACATTCGAGCAGCGGTTTCCAGCAACATTAGCCCTACCTAGGCTCGACGATGATCTGCAGCAGAAATGCCTTGACCACATTAAGTCAATGGTTCGGCACCATTGCGACAATAAACAGGTGGTTCCTATGCAATATTCTAGCGAGATCTCAACTCGAGTTTTCGCTGCTGTCTGCAAGTTCCATAGAGCGATAAGCACCTCTGGAGACGTGAGTTACCGATTGTATCGTCTCCGTTTGGGTCGAGTAAGCTAAGATTCTCCCAGCCTGCCCTTCTCAATAAAGCCATGATGCTCTATGCTGGCTACCGATTTATGAATACAGGCGTCAGGTTTACCCATACTTCGTTCTCAGCTATAAAAGCATCCATCACGAACCCACCAGTCCAGGGCATTACCTCGCGCTTAGTTTCCCGGCTTCTGAATCGCCAGCTCAAGTACACGGTAAACGAGATCATAAAGCGCGAGACCTGGAACCTCCTCGAAGACCTCCAAAGAGAGCTTTATCGCAAGAGCAAATCCGCATGGGCGACGACCTTTTGCGTCCTCCTGATTCTATGCATCTGTATAGAAGAAGTGCAGACAGCAATGGAAGGACTGGTGCTTCACTCTCGGGAAAATTCTGGAAGCCTGAAGGTTGATGGCGAAGAGGCCATTCTGGTTTGTCGACGGCTAGATGACTTGCCGTTTGCGCACATGTGTGAGCTTTTCCATATGGTGTTCAAAAGCCACAAGAGTGGTGACAAAAGTACAGGGAAGAGGAAGAAGAAGAGTTCTAGCGCGGGCTTTAACCCGTTGAGGGGTGAAATGGTCGAGAGGAATGAATCGGAGGGCTTTGGGAAGGAGGCGGTGGAGTTGGTGAGCGAAATTCGGAGTATCATGAAGGATCTTGGTGAGTGTTTTCTGCGTTGGTCTTGTTGGTGGTCCAAATGCTAATCCGGGCTTGCCTGATAGATTCTCAAATGAAAGCAGCATCAGAAACCCCCGATTTTCGGAGCGGTGCCGAAAGTCTTGATAGCCATTTAAAGTTTATAAAGAGGAACTCCGGAAGGCTTATTGCAATCTTTTTAAAGTCTTTTTAATAATCTATATAAATAAAGTTTACGTGCGTAAAAGATGTTAAACTTATATGCGAATAATTATAATTAAAATTGAGGCATTTGAAGGCTGAGCGGCTCAATTGATGAAATGTAGCTGCATAAGTGCCGCGCGCAGCCGTTTGTAGCCGAGAATTTTGGTGTTCTTAGACCCACTTTATGGCTCAGACAAAGGCTTGCTATTGGCACTTTGTTATATGACGTGACGCCAAAAAATTAGACTTGCGTCTTAGTGGCTAATGACAGCTCGCTAGCATGCTGTTAGACTGTTGACACGTGCTTGGCATGCCTATCTTTTTCCCGATGCAGCCTCGAGCTCAGTGCGATCCCTATTCTCCACACACGCCACACTGATACTATTTTAATCATGCCCGCCTTGAAGCGAAAGCTGGCGATCGATCTCACGCGGTCTGTGCAACTGCCAACCGCAGCGCCTGATCATGCATGCAGACACGCGTGCACGCGGTTGTGTATTATCACGATTATGACTTAATATCAAGCGGTGCTGCGATCGCACAACGTGCACCCTCCTCTCTGGAAAATTATCGTTATTTATTATTCCTTACTACTATTAATTCTTGGGGCAGATATAGAAAACGCTAAGTTTCTCGACTTCGCTGCCAAAGGAGATTTGGAGGGCCAAAAGCGGGATAGTTTGAAACATGGGCGTAAGCGGAGGCGGCGAAGACGGTGACTCACAGATTCCAAGGGCACGACTAGATACAATCGGGGTTGAATTCAAAGACTTGACGTGTATTGAACTGGGTATTGTCCGAGAGATCTCCATCGCAATCGCCATTGTGCACTTGCGGCTTGCGTTCCCATCAAGAAAATAGAGGAAATCGAGATTGGGTACTTCAGCTGAAGGTTCGGGGAAAGTTTCATGTGACTAAAAATATATGCATAAATTTGACAAACCTTAGTTTAACGTTTGAAGAGAACTTTGATATCCTATGAGATGGTCGGAAACAAGACCCTGAGAATTTATGAAAAAAAAGGAACTTCTAATACGTAAAACAAGATCCCGAAGAAAACAGAATATCTAGAGATATTGGCCTGCTAGAGAGCCTATTGAACCCTTAGTATTTCTAGCCATTGCAGGTGATGAAAATCTCTCCACTCGCACACGAGTTTCGCGAGCGAAAAGTAGACAGTTGGGGCCGCGACGCCATCCAGGCACATGATCGTCTTGATATCTTCTGTTCCCGCGTCCAAACGGCAATTCCAGAGCAAAGAGTCGGACAATTGGTGATTTGGGAATAAAATGGCCCGGTGATAGCGCACTGGCGTTTTTTCCCCGGGTTCGCTAATTCTTCATCCATCTCTTCCCCGCCGCCCATCAACAGACAACGAATCCCCCTTAACATCCAAGAAGCGCCTCTGAACAGCACATTCTTCTCATCATAGTTATGAAGGTAATCTAGCAAGCTAGGCACACCGATCTACTTCGAGAACTCCCGAGACCTTGTGTCATTCTGTGTCGGGTGCCTGCAGCTTGCACGACCTCAAAGAGAACATGGTGAGACGTCGAATAGAATGACACATCTGCAAGAAATATGGCTGACGGGAAATAGCAGGATCATCAAGAAATGAGGGTGAACTCTCCGCCGCCACAACGGAAGATGAGAAAGGGATACAAATCGAACTTTACCTATTGTCTCCGAGTCCTCGGCTTGCACGAAGATAATTCTCTTATCGAATCCGATCCCTTCAGGGGCGCTTGCAGCGGGGACGAAGGCGAAGGATACGACTCGGATGGTGATCCAGATACTGTGAGTGGAGGCACCATACCAGATATCCCAATACCAGTGGCTTGAGGAGAACGAGGATCCTCAGTGCCTGAAATTGCTTCAGGCACCCGTAAATCACGTGATCCAAGAGTCACATGAGGAATGATGTCCTGATAATTTCGTGGCCACAAAAGCTAATGTTTGGTACGTGTAGTCCCACGGAGGAGAGTAAGGCTGCGCTGGCATTCATAAAGGTATGTTTGCTGTCGATATAATTTTGTCAATGATGTTGCAGCTTTTGACCTTTTTGCACTGAACACCGTTCATTTTCGGTGTAGAAATAGGTTAGCGCCATTTCAATGGGGTCGGGCAAGTTAAACTCGACACGTCGCATAACCCCCGACAAGGCCGGCTGCAGATAGCCAGCAGATCATTCTTCTTGGAAGAAACCTTGTCTCTAGTTCGTTATGGTGATACTGGTGATAGGAGACTAATTCTTTCCTCACAGGCAGCCTTCTCTATGATAGGGCCCACACGCCTAGCATCATTCCATTGACCGACCACCACGAAAGCATATTGTACCTCCTTGCTGCCCAAGAGCTATCTGCACATGAATTTTGCTCTGGGATTAGAAATCAGACTAGTCAGGATAGTGCATTCATATGGGTCGGGGAGGAACGTGGGCACGGGCACGGCGCAAGCAGTGGAGCAAGGCAAGGATGGCTCATCCTCCGATGCTTATGGCTGCATTTTGTTTCATTTACATTTCTTCTATTCGGAATTGGTATGGGGACCTAGAACCAAAAAGGAACTATTTGTAAACATTTTTAATATATTATATTATATGCATTATCCCGAGAGACTAGCTCCCTTGGAAATTTGTAGATCAAACTCTAAGTAGCAAAAATCAAACTAGAATCCGTTCACAGAAGGTATTTATGGCATTCAATAGCCGAAAGAGCATCCTCCGCTAGACTCTTGATTACCCCACACCTTACCATCTTCCTTCATTTCACGGTTCTGCTTATTCTTTTCAACAAGACGATATTGCCAGTTTCCTTTGGCATACGCAGCAAGAGAAGGACCAGAGATAGATAAATCCCTTTTCATTTAGCATTTTACCTAAGTAAGTGCGCATGCAAATAACTTTATTACGACTTTTGAAAACTTCATTTTACATTCTCTCTTTTCAATAGTACCTTCCACTAATTCTTACCTTAAGAACCAGATCTACTTCATACTACATGCCAGCGTGGCTCTACGTCCTCCATATAATGATTAAATGTCTGCCAGCTCGATAGTCGGGGTCACCCACGCTGGCAGTCATTGAAGGCCCCTATGAACCAGAGAGAGAAAGAGAGAGTAATACGAAAATATATTTCGAGCATGATGGATTACCTTCGCCAATACTGTGACGGATCCCATACGTTTGCCTAAGGCTAGTTTCGAAGCAACCGTCATTACACATCTTGCCCTCCCGTGGGAGGACAGCTATCATCTTCCTCACACTGGAAGGTGAAAATTCGACCAAGTTCTACACAATATAAAACTCGGAGCAGACACAAAGGAAATATGCGACCAAGCCAGACCACCTGGGATTTGACCACTCTACAACAATGGGTTGGGAATGAGAGTTAGCTATTACGTTTACGCTTTGTGTTTCTCCCTTGTTAACTCCCGTTCGAGCCGTGGACCCGGGCTGGACACTGCGACATGTCACAGGATTTATACGGAGCGGCCAGACGAAATACGATCCAACACCGCTGGCGGTGTGTGGAGGACATATTAGTATACTCGACGAAAGTCGAAGTCTGATCGGTTTTGCGGCAGCCAGCGCCCACTTGTTTCTTTCCTCTCCTTTTCTTTCTTTTATCTTCACAATTACCTCATTCCTGTATTGTATGCGTTGCATAATTATTATTGGCCCAAGTGATCGCGATCGATCGCCTGGCCTTTCCCGCTGTCGGGCCCGATGGCTGGACGCCATGTCAAACAATAATTTAAATTTCTTTTGGGCCGCCGAAAGGTGCAGCTGAATCCGATATCTTTTTTCTTCATTTGGTCATCACGGCTGTCGTTGAAGACATTATTGAATTGACATCATCAACTACCGTGCGACTCTCCTGTGATCCAGTATTGCCATATGTAATCTTGCTCCGATATTCAGTGAGGCTTTTTCTTCCTTCGTTTTAATGCCACTTGGCAACGTCATCTATTGTGCATTTTTTTTCCAGCAAGGAATACCAGATTGTATATCAGTTGCAGAGACTCCATCTTCAGACTACAGCTCGATTTTAACTGAATGTCCTCAGCCTTTTGCAAGTCGTGGCCTCATTATCATTTCGTCGTTTGGGGGCTCCCAAAATCGGTCCCACGGCTTTTGAAAACTTGGTATCTTTCCATTGCTGCTTAACTAAAAACTCATCTGCTCCTATTGAGAGCTTTAACTTACTTGCTTTTAGATGTTCAACGGCAAGCACGACGATTGAGGAGTTCACAGTCCTTATTGACAGCAGCTGGCAGCTGGATGGTTATCGGCAAATCTCATTGTGTATGGCGAGCTTCCAGTTTTTGATGTCTTCATACCTGAAGCATCTGTGGAATACGCTGCCTTGAAGGCCCAATGGTTGGGAGGCATTAATTGCATCACTCTTGTTTACGACATCTATAACCAAGACACCTTCGATCACCTGCGGTCGCGTTTCGAGAAGGTCAAGGCGTCGCATACACAGCAGTGGGAGACGAGGAAGGCAGGGTCCGCTAAGGTATGGATATCAGGAAACAAGGCCGATGAGAGGGAATAGAACATCGTGAAGTTAGAAGAAGTGTGGAAACTCACTGAAGAATTGGGAACTGGGTTTGGCGAGTGTTCTGCGAAGGAGAATTGGGGCGTGAATGTGGCTCTTTGGGAGCTGGTGAGGCAGATACGAGCAGTATGGTTAAAGGATACGGGCGGGCACAAACTCAAGCCATGGCGCTGCTATCCTCGCACGTCCAATATCCACACTTAAATGCTATATTTCTCTATGGGAGGTCTGGAGCCAAGAAGCTGTCTCAGAAGCTCGTTTGCCTAGTTCATAAGACATGTTTTGAAAGTCCCCAACTTCCAGGATATCCAGGAAAACCGCGTACTAATTCGTTACGTAGTACAATGTACTCTCTCCACTCTCGCCTTCTGGAGCTTACTGACATTGAAACGACAGGACCGGTAGGGTCAATTTCTAGTATGGCATAGAGCAAATACAGGCTCACGAGACTACTCTCAAGACAGAATGCAATGAAGCGTGATTCTTGCCGTTCAACTAGGAAACTTTTCATACCCGGTGAGGCAGGAGAGGGGAAGAGGGGAAGGGTAGAGAGCCGGAGGCACCGGAGAGGTCATGGCTGCTGACTAGGCAATGCCAGACACACCAGCTCTAGTGCGCTGCTTCGAACTTTCTTGCTGATGAACTGCCGAAGACTAGGGCGAGAATGTCCTAGCACTCCTGTCACATCATACCACATCTAACAGAGACCACCTTTCCACAGGTTCTCATGGAAACATTTGAGCATTTTGGTATCCCTGCCGAAAGTATACCTGGGATGGGACAGATATCCAAGGTCAAGGCAACTCTGACACCATATTTTGGGAGGATGGACTTCAAAGATCGGTTGTTACTTAGCCACAGGCTTTTCTCCGGTCTCAGCAATTCTGACGAAGATCCAACTGTCTTGGTACCAGCACCTGGCACAATCCCGAAAATCATCAGTTCGCTTTAAAAAGTGGCTGGTTCAGACAAACACCTTCTACGTGTATCTGGTGTCCAAGGGGCCACAAGGGTTGCAACTTATGCCTCACACATTCTCAGTCTTGGTACATACGCAGTCCTTGGTGACGGGGAAGTTTTATCAATGACTGCGTCCTACTAGGACGCCAAGGTAGTCTTCTTCATCAACTCAACAAAGAACGAAGATGCGCTTTGGAAGGAACACGCAATCGAAGAACTAGCCTCAAAGGACATATTGGATCAAGGCGCTTCGAATTGGCTAGTGAGTTGTGACCGGGCCAAATTTCTTCAATTCCATTGTCCGAACGTGAAAGGACGGATACTCAAATCTATATCACATTACGTCACGGTGAAATTTTTTGGAATTATCCAACATATGCTTGAGGTAATCCCTGCCGCTAGTGATATTGGTTTGGAGTTTGACCGTTTCATGAGAGCCTTCACTCCACAGATACAAGATCGAGCAATGGAAGCTATCCAGACTTTGGACTTTCTACCCGAAGCAGGGGACTTCTACCGAGCATGCTTTGCAACGGCAGAGAATGAGACATCATTGCAAATCAATACCCAGGAAATGTCGAAAAGAAAAGTGGTGGCGAAGGAATGATCTTGGCGAGAGTGCGGTTGGAGGTTGAGAACATGTACCGCTAAGCGAGCTTCCTCGATCACTAGCACAGCATTCCTGTCAACATCAGATGAATTTCCACATTTATTTCTTGTACATAGAATGGGGTAACTTGCAAGTAGTTTAAGTACTCTTGAACAACAGAATTCAGGAGTACTTGATTTAGTAATCACATGCAAGTCATAAAGCAAACAGGCAAGCATAAATCCACGCAGATGCAGCGATGACCACATCATGACGCCAGATGCAACGTAGATTGCTCCCATTCCTGTTGATCGATGAAGCTTGCAAGAACAAGAAGATGGGAAGCGCAATTCCTGTCTCGTGGGGATATTCATCCATCGAGGTATTTGGTGGGTGGCGTAATGCGGGGTACCGTTGCAGCGACACAGACCCATACTCTAGGCATCGACACCCTATACCGATAGTGATGCACAGCCTAAAAGGCGCTAAAGTTCCAGGGAGAAAGGTCCGAAATCTACACCTGGAAAAACAGGGTTTGAACGTCTTTACTGGAAGTGTGTCAAGGGAGTAGGAAGGAGATCTATAAGTGTTGTATGTAAAACATAACTTGATGTTCTCAAAAAAATTTAAAATCATGTTCAGACATTCTGTAGCTTTGTGGCATGAAAAGGGCAAGGACCGGGAATTGACGCACATGAAGATGCATTTGATCAGTTCCTTTCCATGACCTCAAGGTGAATGAGCCGCAACTTCTCAACTTCAAGACTAGACACCCTCATCGCTAGATAGAGGATAGCCTCGCGGAAGTAGTCTCATCGACGCTACGCGCTTGCGCTCTTCGTCTACCTTCCACACCACAACCTCGATCTCCAACTCCTTTCTCGCAACTGTCATCATCCACGCAGATCACCATGGATTCTCCAATTCTTCCAAGAGGTATCGATCTCGACATATCCAACCAGATGAGCGATCTCTCAATCTCCGGGTCCGGTGCACCAATCGCAACCTCGAGTTCGCAGTCATCGGGTACAGGCAATGAAACCGAACCCATTCCAGCACGCATCCAAGGTGCCCAGAATGTTGAGCTGAAGGACTCGACGATGTATGGTAATAAGGGTGTCTTTGCAAAGACGGCCTTTGGTGAAGGTGATTTGGTGTTCAGCATCAAGCGACCGCTGCTCGCAATCGTATGTCTGTCCCATCCCCGAGCTAATGTCCCAGAAGCTGACGTATTTCAGGTTGGTGAGGACGAACTGTCTTCAGCGTGCGATCACTGTCTCGCGAAGGTATTCGTTTTGAAAGAGGTGGACCTGGAGGTGCATACCACACCAAACCTCTCGCTCACCTTCATGACTTGCGCTCGCTGCATGGTTGCTCGATACTGCAATCGCGAGTGTCAAAAAGGTGCCTGGGAGCATCACCATAAGGATGAGTGTAAGGCCTTTGTTGCATTCAAGGATTATGAGCAAAAGATTCTCGCTGGTGGGTCTTTGGTTACCAACGGCACGTTCCGATTACCGGTCCGAATATTGGTCCTCTTCAAGAACAACAAGATCCCGGAAAGCGAATGGGCTGAGTTAATGGCTTCCGCAACTGCACGGGTACAAAAAGACCAGCGACCAGAAATCAAGAGCAGTTTCAAGTGGATGGCTAAGCTCTTGGAGAAGCACATCGGTATGGACCTGCCAAGAAGCACTCTCCGTAGTATCATCAGCACTGTAAGTCCAATTTCACTCAATAAGAATCAGGGATGGAAAGCTGACCAATGTTTTTAAAAAGGTGCGCCGCAACTACTCCGAAATCTGTGTCCCGTTCCTCAAAGGCCAAAGTCGTAGTTGCGAAGCTTTGATCCCCACCACATTCACCGAGGTGGGCATTTATCTCGACCCTTTTGTCTGCGGTATCAAGGACTCTTGCGAGGCGAATGCATGGGTGGTCTTCGAGGGCAATGAGCTGCGTGTCAGAGCATTGAAATCGATCTTAGCCGGCACAGAACTTTCGATTTCATGGTCCAGAGGATCGCTTGCTGACTGGGACGCTCACCGCGCCATTCTGGCTGAGAATATAGACCTCGATTGCAAGTGTGTGGTCTGTGAGAACGGCATTCCGGGTCTAGGATCTGAGTTGACGGAGCGCCTCAAGAAGTATGATGATGGCTAATTAGCTGATGTGGAAGATGGGAAAGTCTTCGACGAGATCTGGGATACGATCAGAGACATGAAGTCTGCAGGCTTCGGTACTGCCAATGGCATGTACGGTTTATACAAGCATGTTATATCCGGATACATCTCGAAGGGCAAGACTATTGATGCGTTGAAGCATGTTCCGGAGCTCTACTACGTCGTTGGTCCTGCACGAGTCCCACGGGTCTATCCCCATTTCCGAATCGATGCGCTACACAACCTCATATCCATTCTCGATATCGAGGGCACTACGAAACTTTTCCCTCACTCTGACACGATGCTAGCTTTCGAGCCTTTGCCAGCAGAGATCATGGAAATGGTTCCAGATGTTATTATTCATTTCCAATGGAAGCTCGTCGTCGACACGGCAAAGTGCTTTGGGGAGGATAGTATGGCGGCAACATTTGAGAATGCTGCGTTCAGAGATTATCTGACGGGGAACGTGTTCGGTTGGGCTGCTGCTTGCCAAGATCCTTCCAAGCGTATGTACTGCGAGGTATTCTGTACCGAGGAGTCGAAGGAGAAGTTCGCGGGATGTATGAAGAAGCTGTTGAAGTGGTTCAATATCTAGGGTGTAGGAGAGGTTGACCTGCTTGTGTGAGGGTGTCAGCACAGGCAGAAAGGCAGGTGTGCCGTCATGCAGAGTCGGGAAGCTTCTGAAATGGAAGCATGTCGCGAGAGAAGAGGTACACGACCGTCCGTAACAGCGGAGAGTGCACTATACAAAACACAAGCAAACTCAATTATGGAAGCTTCTTCCACTAGAAGGATGATCCGGACCTCTTCACAATTGCTATGTAAGTGAGCTTAGTACACAGGGACGCTTGCCGCACGTGACCTCGTACTTGATGCGAATTTTCGCGAAAGCCATCCGAGCGCGCTCACCGTCCTCAACTCGAAATGCTCACAACGAGAAGCGATAATCGCTCGGTTGGCACATCTCGCCCTGATTCCTTACGTAATCGGGCGAGGGACAGCAATGCGTAGTTGGCCAGCAATGCGTAGTTTTTGACCTCAAAAATCACTATTCTTACTTTAAATTGATTTATCTACTACTACAATGCCTCCAAAGGTAGACCACGAAGAGAAAAGGGTTCAAGATGCTTTGGAATTAATGAGGAAAAATCCTGGGATGAAAGCAATAGAAGCTGCGCGTCAAACGCGTGCTTCTTATCCACGCGTTCTTCGTCGTAGAAGTGGAGTACCAGCTTCTTCAACTCGCGGTGGACACAATAAAAAGCTTGCACAGGTCGAAGACAATACATTGAAGGACTATTTGTTTATGTGTCACGGTATGGGACGTTCTGCTAATATCGAGAACGCTATTGCGGCATGCAATTCGATTCTACGAGCAGAGGGTAGAGAGGAAGAAACAGTATCACGACGATGGATCAAAAGATGGCTATCACGCAACTACGAATGGCTCAAGACACTCCGCGAAACACCTCTCTCTGTCGCACGTTTAGGAGCACATAATCGCGAAGAAGTCGAATGCCATTTCAAGGATTTTAAGAGGTGCAGGGACAAGTGGGCTGTTTTGAACGAAGATATCTACAACTTCGATGAAACGGGCTGTCAGATTGGCATTACAGCTGGAGGAATCGTTATTGTCTCTGCGGACGTGGTGCGTGTTTACGTTAATGATCCAGACAATAAGGAATTGGTTACAGTGGTAGAATGCATTTCTGCAGGAGGTTATCACGTCCCTGCTATGGTCATCTTTAAGGGAGCATATCATCTCCGCAAATACTTCCAGAACGATATGGACGACAATATCCTTTTCGCACGTTCAGACTCTGGTTTCACAAACGATCGATTGACTTTCTCATGGCTCAAGCATTTCGATAAATTCACGAAGAATCGGACAAAAGGTCGATATAGGATGTTGATATTTGATG
>MU119621.1:0-37336 GCA_014904845.1 Acephala macrosclerotiorum | reverse complement strand
TTATTATTAATAATATAAATATTTAAAACGTTAAATTTTAAAAAATTATTAATATTAATATTTTTTTTTAATTAATTTTATTAATTAATAATAATAATAACAATATTATTATTATTAGTTTTTTCGTATAAAATTTTTTATTTTTTTAAATTTTTTAAATTTTTCGAATTTTTTAATTCGTTTTTTTTTTTTATTTTGATTTTTATATTAATTAAATTTAAAAAATTTATTATTAATAATAAAAATTATTATAATATATTTATATTTATATTAAAAAAATATAAAATATAATCAATAATTAATTATATATATAATATAAATAATATTTAAAAATTAAACGTTATTTTTTTCAATATTTTAAATTTTATTAATTGTATTAAAATTTTAAATATTATTTATAATATTTATAAATACTCGTTTATTAAATAATTTTATTAAATTTATTATATAACGTTTTATAAAAATTTCGATTTATATTTTAAAAATAATAAAAAACAAATTAAAATTATAAAAATATGATTATTTAAAATTTATGAATTATATATTTAAAAAAAAATTCGATTTATTTAAATTTATTTTAATATTCGTTTTTAATTTATAAATATTTTTATTATTTTTTATTATAAATAAAAAATATTAATAAAAAATCGATTTTAATTTTTATAAATTTTTATTATTTTTATTTTTATTTTTTTAATTAAATCGTTTATTGATTTAAAAATTATTATAATTTTTACTTTATAAAATTTTTTTAAATAAACGAAAAAAACAAATATTTTATCGTTTTTTTTTAAGAAAATTAATATATTAAAATTTTATTATTAACGAATTTTTTTTAATGAATTTTTTTTAATAAATTTTTTTTTTTTATATAATACGCATTTTTTTTTTATTGTTTAATTTTTATAAATAAATTTTAAATTATAATTATTATTTTATCAATTTTTTAAAAAAAAAAAAATTTTATTTCGTTATTTTTTTTCAATTTATTAAATTTTATTAAAATAATAAAATTAATTAATTTTTTTTATAAAAAAAAAATTTATATTAAAATTTAAATTTATTATATATTAAATTTTTTTTTTCGAGTAAATTTTAAACGATTTATTTGCGATTTAATAATTATAAAAAAACAATAAATTAATTATTTCGATTTTTTAAAAAAATTATTTAAATAAATTTTTTTTTAATATTAAAAATCGAATTTTAATTAAAAACGTTTTAAAATAAATTTAATTAAATATTATAAAAAAGAAATCTCAAAAATTAAAATTATATATTTATAAAATAAAAACTTTTATTAATTGAATTTATATTAATAATTTTAAAATTTTTAATTTTTTTATTTTATTTTTTGTAAATTTAATATTTATTAATACTAATAAAAAAATTATTAATAATACTATTTACAAAAAATTTAAAAAAGTTTATAATAAACTTCGAATTTTTTTTAAAAATCGATTTTGAGAATTTTTTAACGATAAATTTTATTTCGATAATATTCAATTTAAAAAAATTAATACAATTTTTAATATAATTTATTACGTGAAATTTTTAAATTATTTTATTATTCGATATAAAATTTTTTAATAATTAAATTATTAAAACTTGTTTAATAATAAATATTTATATATTTATTAATAAAAACAAATTATAATTCAAATTAAATTAATTTTTCAATATTTTAAAATAAGAAAAATAAAAATATTTTTTAATAATAAATTTTTTTTTAAATACGAAAATGAAAAATTAATAATATTTATAAAAAATAATTAAAAATATTTAATTATTTTTAATAATAAATTTAAGTTTAAAATTAGTTTAATTTTTTTTTTATTAAATTTTTAAAAAAAAAAAAAATTATAAAAAAATTTAATATTAATAAAAATATTAAAAAAATTATTAAATTTTTAAAAAAAAACGATAATAATTTAAAAAATCTCAAATTTTAAATTTTTTATTTAAAATAAATTTTTTTTTTTTTTAATTTTTTTTTCTTCGAAACTCGAAACGAATTTATTATATAAAAAAACGATTATAATAAAATTATATATTTTTTTTTTAAAAAATTTTATAAATAATTAATTTTAAAAATAATATTAATTACGTGTTTTTTAATATATAAAAAGTTTTTATTTATTATAAATTAATTAATAATTTTTTTTATTTTTATTTTAATTAATTAATTAATTAATTTATAAATTAGAAATTATTTCAAATAAATTTAATTTATTAATTAAAACGAATTAATTTATAATTGAGTTTTTTTATTTTATATTTTATTATTTTTTTATATTATTTAAAATTTACGAATTATATAATAAAAAAATTTTTTAATTTATTTAAATTTATTTTAATATTCGTTTTTAATTTATAAATATTTTTATTATTTTTTATTATAAATAAAAAATTTTAATAAAAAATTAATTTTAATTTTTATAAATTTTTATTATTTTTATTTTTATTTTTTCAATTAAATCGTTTATTAATTTAAAAATTATAATAATTTTTATTTTATAAATTTTTTTTAAATAAACGAAAAAAAAAAAATTTTATTATTTTTTTTAAAAAAATTAATATATTAAAATTTTATTATTAATAAATTTTTTTTAACGATTTTTTTTTTTATATAATATATATTTTTTTTTTAATATTTAATTTTTATAAATAAATTTTAAATTATAATTATTATTTTATTAATTTTTTAAAAAAAAAAAAATTTAATTTATTAAATTTTATTAAAATAATAAAATTAATTAATTTTTTTATAAAAAAATAAATAAATATATTTTAAAATTTGAATTTATTATATATTAAATTTTCTTTTTTAATAAATTTTAAATAATTTATTCGTAATTTAACGATTATAAAAAAATAATAAATTAATTATTTTAATTTTTTAAAAAAAATTTTTAAATAAATTTTTTTTAATATTAAAAATCGAATTTTAATTAAAAAAATTTTAAAATAAATTTAATTAAATATTATAAAAAAAAAACTTTAAAAATTAAAATTATATATTCATAAAATAAAAATTTTTATCGATCGAATTTATATTAATAATTTTAAAAAAAAAAAAAAATTTATTTTTTATAAATTTAATATTTATTAATATTAATAAACAAATTATTAATAATATTATTTATAAAAAATTTAAAAAAATTTATAATAAATTTTAAACTTTTTTTAAAAATCGATTTTAAAAAATTTTTAACGATAAATTTTTTTTTAATAATATTTAATTTAGAGAAATTAATATAATTTTTAATATAATTTATTATATAAAATTTTTAAATTATTTTATTATTCGATATAAAATTTTTTAATAATTAAATTATTAAAATTTGTTTAATAATAAATATTTATATATTTATTAATAAAAATAAATTATAATTTAAATTAAATTAATTTTTTAATATTTTAAAATAAAAAAAAATAAAAAATTTTTTTATTAATAAATTTTTTTTTAAATACGAAATTAAAAAATTAATAACGTTTATAAAAAATAATTAAAAATATTTAATTATTTTTAATAATAAATTTAAATATAAAATTCGTTTATTTTTTTTTTTTTATTAAATTTTTAAAAAAAAATAATAATAATTTAAAAAATTTCGAATTTTAAATTTTTTATTTAAAGCGAATTTTTCTTTTTTTTTAAATTTTTTTTTTCGAGACTTGAGACGAGCTCGTTATATAGAGAGACGATTATAATAAAACTATATGCTCTCTCTTTAAAAATCCTTGTAAATAGCTAGTTTCGAGGGCAGTACTGGTCACGTGTCTTTTAGTACATAAAAAGTTTTCGCTTACCATAGACTAAAAAACAACCCTTTCTACTTCTACTCTAATTGATTAATTAATTGATTTACGGATTATGGATTACTTCGGATGAGTCTAACCCACTGGCTAAGACGAACTGACCTACGGTTAGGCCTTTTTGCTTTGTGCTCCATTGCCCTTCTACAGTAGGACATTCAGAAAGACTCCCTGTGGTTAGGTACTTGAACGGGTCCATTTTCAAATGCTGTCTAGTTATACAATTTTGAAAACTGAAAATGCATCAACAAGTGCTTTTGATGCATGACTACATATGCATGTGTAGGATGCATCGCTCCCCAAACCAGATTACACTACAACTATGCTCCATAGATCCAGTCATTATCCCTTGCATCGTTCCTTACTCATGCTCACCAGCCAAAACGCCAAACTGTCCACCTAGACCACCAAAGACGATCTTCTTGCCCTTCACCGCGGAATTCTCAATCTCCGTCGCCTCCTCAACGTCGTCACTGACACCCAGACCTGTTTGATAGTTCTCTGAAAATCCCCACGTCCACGCCACTCCCTCCTTATCGATAGCCATGCATGTGTCTCCTGCGGTAGCAACGGTAACGCCTTCAATCTCAAGCTCAATGGGTTTCTCCAAATACTTCGCCTTGCCATCCTCATCGAAGAAGACCTTCTCCTTCGGAAGGTCCTTAATTTCCATACCAGCCTCGTGGTTATCACATCTGCCCCAAACTAAGACCTTCCCATCCTCCGTGCATGCCATGGAGTGATGCGCACCACCAGCGATCTCCTTAATGGCATAATCCTTCAGATTCACGATCTCCTTGGGAGTCATGACATAATCATCATCGGCAGACTCCTTCTCAACGCCTGTCTGGCCGAATGTGTTCAACCCCCAAGCGAACTTGTTGCCCCTATCATCGACGACAAAGCTGTGATAGTCGCCTGCGCCAACTTTGACGATCTTCTTCTTGCCCAGACCAAATTCACGGGGGACTAGTCCGTTCTTCAGTGAGCGAGCCAGAACACGTCGAGCTAGTTGATTTTGTTCTCCAGCGCCCCAGGTGAAGACCTTGCCCTTGTTGGTCAACGCCAGAACGTGGTTTGTGCCGCATGCGATGTCGATGACGTCCTTTAATTCTGGGATGAGCTCGGGTGTGTTCGCTTGGTTGTCCTCGTCGTTGACGCGGAAACCTAGAATGCCATCGTTGCCCTATGGTGAAGGTTAGGGACTGAGAGAAGAGAGGGGAGGCGCAGTAGACTTACTCGAAACGTACCCCAACCGTAAACCAAGCCGGTAGTAGTGAGAGCAAAAGAAACGCTATCACCAGCAAAGACACGAGCAAATTTTGTACCCTCTGGGAAGTGACTTGCGTCAACCTCAAATGGTGTAGCCTCCGATGCGTTCAATCCCTCACCAGCATCCTCATCTGAATCCGAATCCTCACCATCCTTGTCGTCAGAAATATCTCTCATAGGGCCAGCATCAGTGGTTCGGCCCAAGGCACCTTGATCGTTAACACCCCATGTGTAGATCTTGTCATCGTGTGTAAGAGCCACGCAATGCATACCACCAACAGCAATATCGACAACACCAACCTTGTCAGCGAACAAGTTGTGATTTATCCTTGGACGTTTGACATCAACGACACTCTTTCCATTGGGATCCTTGCCAACGCCCAAGCCCAGCTCTCCTGCTGAGTTCTCACCGAAAACGTAAATATCAAGCTTTGTCGTCTTGGGTTGGTTGATGACCGGGAGCCTCCTCAAAGCAGCAAGAGCCTTTGCCTGCGGGGAATTAGTATGGAGATGAAGAGTGGAGTCGAGATGAACTAACCTTCTTCTTTTCTTCAGTAGCCTTCTGTGCAGCAACTCTCTTCTCTTCAGCCACAATCTTCGCAGCAGCTCTCTTCTCATCAGCCGCCTTCTTGGCAGCAATTTTTTTCTCATCCATGACTTGTTTTGCGGCAGCCTTCTTCTCGTCAGCTGCTTTCTCAGCAGCCTTGGCCCCGGCATCTATCGTCGCCTTGGGGGCCGCCTTCGCAGTAGTTGTATTCTTCTTCGCAGCGCCGACCTTTGATGCGGTGCTTGGTGCACGATTCAATATAATAGTACGACCTTTCGCCTTCTTTGGTGCAGGTCCTTCGGACTCCGACTCTGCCTTGCGCTTTGTACCATTCACTTTGGGGGCAGCAGATTTCGTAGATGGGGCGACTGAGGTAGCCTTCTTGGAGGCAGCCTTCGTCGTGGATGATTTCGTAGGGGCAGCAGCCTTCTTCGGTGCAGCCTTGGTGGTTGTGGACTTCGCGGTAGTCGTTGTTGGAGCTGCACTCTTTGCAGCAGGCTTCGGGGAGGGTTTCTCGACGACGGGCTCCGCAGCGGCCTTTGGTGATGGCTTCTTTACAGCAGCCTTAGCAGCAGGTGCCTTCGTGACTCGGCCAGATGTCTTCTTCGCGGCTGAAGCTTCGGCAGGAGCAGCAGACTTGGCTTTCTTTGACTTGGGCTGTTGCTCAACGACCTCCTCCTCATTGTCGGACGACTTTCGCTTTGTACCTGCGACTGGGGTGATCTTATAGTTGACATTTTTCTTTCCACCGGCAGTAGAAGCACCATCTAGGGTGGAGGACTCGGCGACCTTTACCTTTCCAGTGGCAGATGCAGCTTTCTTTGGTGCAGGCTTTGTTGCGACTTTGGCCGGAGCCTTGGTCTTGGGTGCAGCCTTTGCGGCAGCTTTTTTTGGAGGCATCTTCGAAATTACGCGCGTTACGTCGAAATCAGGAGATGCAATCGAGGGTTTTTTGAAAGTTGAATGGAAGGTAGAGAGATCAAATGATCAAGAATCGATGACAGTTTCGTCGAAAGAATCGACAGAAAATTGCGTTGTCGAACGAACAAAAAGTTGTTGACGGACGAGAACGCGATCCAAGAGTCGCGATATTTCTGAGCTGTGGATTTATTAGCGTGGCACTAGGCTTAGGCGAGGCTAGCTTTATTTACAGCGAATAACAGGGGCCGGAGCCTCACTGGGATAGGACGAGTCGTTTATTGGCTGGAGCTCAAAGGAGCAGCAGGCTTCTGGATTCGTGGACGAGGAAAAGTCTGAGAATACCTACTTGGAATGGCATCTAGGAGTATGTATGACTGCTTGGAAACTTTGGAGAATGAGTAATTCGCTATTTCGAAATGAATGAACCATTCACGTGATCATCCTCCAGAGAAAGCTCCGTGTCCTGCAATGTGCAGCCCAGTATGGCTTCAGAGATTGAAGGCTATACCTCGATACTACTTAGAAGAAAATTTAGAGATGTGTGCACTATCAAGTTCATGAATGGCAGGACTTATTCGAGAAAGGTCTGTTCCTCGATGTCATAATGACTGAAATTGTTCTCTCGTCACATCTACCCAAATACTATCCTACGATATCAAGATCCTTCCAATTCAGATTAGACATCATCAGAAAGCATTCAAAATCCCAATACCAGGTCCACACCAGATCCAACTTTGCTCATCATTCATCCCGCCGAGACCGATCCGCTTCCATTTCAAATCCCAGGAACCAAGCTCTACATCGCCGCTTTCAAGATCTCTCCGCCATCTCTCTTCTCCCAGATGTCCAAATCCTCTATCTCCCATACCGAGCCCCTTCAACTATTCCGCGCAGCAGTTTCACCCTGCTCTTCCTCATCCGTGATAGCAGGCAACTCATC
Organism: Acephala macrosclerotiorum; assembly: GCA_014904845.1. Taxonomy (NCBI): domain Eukaryota; kingdom Fungi; phylum Ascomycota; class Leotiomycetes; order Helotiales; family Mollisiaceae; genus Acephala; species Acephala macrosclerotiorum. The sequence goes on along the minus strand of MU119621.1, from coordinate 29,837 downwards.
CTTCTTTCCTTCGGGACCAGTGAAAGTAGTAGCCGGCGCATACGAAGCGCTCGCCAGCTCAAAAGCCGAAGGTTTCCTGGGAGCTCCGGTATTATGTTCAGCACTGAACGGATCGAAAGCTTGTTCCTGTTGATCAGCGCTGTCGTTTGGTGCAGTCGTCTGTTGTTGTGGGACATCCTTCTTGACCGGTTCGTTGGTGTTGGGATCCGGAGCTGGGTGTGCAGCATCTGAATGCTTCTTCTCTTTCTTCGGGGAGGAAAAGCATGAACCCATGATTGAAGCTTGAAGGCAAGGTGGCGACTGGCTGACTGCAGAAATGTAATTTGAGTTCGAAATATTTAAACCGCTTCGACGATCGAGGAATTTACGAGGACGTCGTGATAAGCAAACGCGCAACAAAGATGAAAGAAGGAAACGCAAGTAGTTTCGGCGATTGAAAGTTGATGTTGAAGGTAGAAAAGAGGAGGCGGGTAAATTGCAAAGCCGGGTTCCACAAAATACCAAGACGTCCCAGCCTCCTCTATTGAAAAGGTCTAATCATCTTATTATCCCGTTGACATTAGCGACGAATCACGAAACGACATCGCTGCTTCCCCGTCAGCGTGCATTTCTGCGTTTCGTTGCTGGATTTCCTCGCTTTCTTCATGAAAACTTCATATCCATCGTTCCCTTCGAGTGCAGTTGAGAAGCTTCACCTATCCTGCTGCATTGGAACAGTCCGATACATGTTGTCTTTCAGATTCTGATAAGCCCGCATCTCTTAGAAATATTTAAAACCCGGTTTTTCGAGTCGTGTATTGTTCCTCATGACCCTCTGTGGAAATTGCACATAACCTGCTTTCCTGTGGTGTGCGACTCTCGTGCTCTGCGCTGCTCTCCACATCACTCATGGTTTCACTCCCTGTTCATCCACTGCATCGAGGACATGCAGCAGCAGAAGGGTAATCAGGTCTGCCTCCAAGACGGTAATCGGAACTGATTGCATGATGCGGGCAGGTGGATATAGGTAGACGAAAAATCGGTGTCGACTGTACTGAGTTTCGCATTGGATCCCGTCTTTCCCAGCTCCAGCTTCGACGTTCGACAATCCATATCGAGTCCATTCCCGAGGCTTTGACGACGGCTCACAGCGCCTCATCGTATTGGAAAACCGAACGCGAGTATTAACAGGAACTGGTCGATGGGAGGAGAATATGATGTGCGACAAAATGGAACACAGGCTTTCTCTCAAGACCTCTTTCTCTTCCCCATCCACTTCAGAGGTAACTCGGCATATTCGACGAAGCCATCTGACCACCTGTCAAGTGCCTCTGGCGAGTCCATCCTCGTTGGAATGCCCGAATCCCGAGAATTTGAGCTGGAAAGAAGTTCATTCCGTTCAGATGCCCTGAATTTCGGCTCGTTTTCAGGGGTTCTTACTTTCTGTTCGTCTTCGACGGTGGCCAGCTCTCTTTCGCTGCTAGCCTGCTTTCCGTTCCCATGCCCGATGATGGGTTCATGCGTATTGTGTTCATGGAGCACTTCACGTGAGGGTCTCTGGGGGAGGGTTGGAACATCATTCCCATTGGTTTGTTGCTCGATTTTATGATCGTTCGAATCGGCGGCGAGTTCGTACGGACTGGTGTCTGGTGTCGATTCGTGTGCAGGGCTTTGAGTGATCCCGACCACATCCTTCCCGTGCGTCTGTTCTCCGATTTCGTGGGCGTTCGATGGAGTGTTGAGTTCATACCACTTCGAGTACGTGACCAAGTCCGGTTTTGGTTCGTATCCGGATGTCCAGGAGCCTCCGTTGATGCTGCCCTCGCCATCTAAAGAAGATGAATATTCTGAGGACCATGAGGAGAAACGTAAGCACAATTCCCACAGTCATGCCAGCCTTAGCTCCAGCTGACATTCCTGTTGCTGGAGGGTCGGTTGCAGTGTCCGTCGTATCGCTCGTGGGTGTTGCGAACGACTGGGCGGTGGAAAGGGTAAGTGTACTCGGTGCGCCAGCAGCAGTCGTAATGTTTACTTGCATGATGTAAATCGGATATGCCCAGATCGACATCCATTTATTTCTGGTCAGGGAGACTGAAAACATAGAAGGTGATGGTTTGCCTCTGTCGGTTGCGTTGATAACATTCGTTGCCGTGACCCAGTAGTCTGCCGCGGTGGGCGCAATGCCTTCACATTTTCTTTCATTGTACCCGAAGTTCCTACATCGCAGTATTCATTCGTCAGCAAACAGTCGATTTTGCTTTGGTTAGGGGCGATATAGTTTACACAGGACAGCACGCAATGAGGTTGCTTAAGTATTGTTGCGCGCTGCTGGCTGCAGTGATCCAGGTCCCAGGGCAACCTGTTGCTGGCGAGTAGTACATGAGGTTGGAACCATTGACAAACCTGGAAACACGAAGGATGATGTTGTCGTAACTGAAGCAGACGTCATTCTAACAATGGGTGGCATACAACTCTAATCGTCGAAGGGGATGAAGTCGTATATGTACATTGTATTGACATTGTTGTCACTGCTCTATGTTGTCGTGTCGTGACAGCTTGAAGGAGGCGTCCATGCTTTGGTAATCGGGCCGAGCTTCGTTATCGTCCAACTATTTGTTGTTGTGATGGATATCACTGTTTGCGACGATACCTCGATCACAGTATCAGACATGTTGTATGGCGGCATGATGTTTCTAATAGCTGATGGAATTGAAGTGAAGACTAGATGTCCCACGGTCTGAGAAGTAACAACCCCATGAACACCGAACACACAACAGGCTGTAGCATTGCCGCAGTCAAGGGCCATCCTTCTGATAATTGCACTCAAATGAAGCGTTGCCATTGCGGAAGGTTGGAGTCATCGGAGCTGTTACGGTCCAACTAATCGGATGAATAGACGGAACATGAGAACTAAACGGCCAAAATACCAAACACGAGTAGAGCCTCATCATTCATTACAATGAGGGCAAGAGCTAGAGGTGTAGTCTGCCCTACCTCCTAGTCGGTAGTCGGATGCGTGGGGCTGATGAGGACAGTAGGTATGGGGTGACTGGTTTGCTGATGCTGCGACCGCAGAAATCTTGGACCCGAATGGAGGCCCTTGGATCGCTGGTTCATCAGTGGCATGATATATATCTGACTGAGGGGAGCGAGGGCTTGCTCGGCCCCTTGAGAAGCTACTTCTATATTCCGGTGGTTTCGTTTCGTACGGAGCGGACTGAATGATAGCCCTATCATTTTGATGGTTTGATTGTTGCTCGGTTCTGTCACCATTCCTATTGGAATCTGCGAATAATGTATCTGCCACGGAGTTGATTTCCAGAATAGCTACTTCTTGGCTCCTGCTCCGTTGTTGCCCACGTCGCCGGAAATGAAAGAATATGCCTAGTACTAATAAGACAAATGAGATAGAGATCGCGACGGCAATTCCTGCTTTGGGACCCGGGGTGAGACCTTTTGGCGGAAGATTACTTGTGCTGGATGTGCCTCTTGAGGATGATGGCGATGTCGATGTTGCTACTAGTGGATTTGTAAAAGTGGAAAGAGTGGTGGAAGTTCCAGAGGTAGTAACGTTCGAGATTTGACCTTCCACGATATAAAGCGGATAAGCCCATACATCAACCGAATAGGTAAGCACTAGCGAGTAGGCAGACGTTGTAGGATTGCCTCGGCCAGTCGCATCGACAAGATTCGTTATGGTATACGATTGATTTTCCCCAGGCGCGGTTCTAAATTCTGGGAGGTCACATGCGGGTCCCATACCCTGTGGCCCAATACCATTCCAAACCCACCCACTGAATCGTGCAAAAGGATTAGTGGACGAACGACCTTGACATGTGATGGGAGTGGTACTTACAAAGGGCAACAAGCTACGATTGGCACAGTTGAACTGGGCAATATAGACGTGGCTGCAGTGCGCCAGCCACTTGGGCAGGTGGCAGGCGAATAGTAAAGAACATTTGCTGCCGTAATGCCCGGAAAGCTTGGTGTAGTCGACGCAGGTACGGAATTCGAAACCGTTGATATTTCCACGCGCGGAGGCAGGCAGTTCCAATCGTCGCCTGCTAAAAGATCGAATGAGTACAGCAAACTAAGGGCGTTATCATACGTCGTAGTTTGAGAGCAACTTGCAGGAGCACTCCACGAAGTCGCGATTGACCCAAGGTTTGTGATCGTATATGCTGTGTAAGCTCCCGAGATCTCGGTAACGGTTGAAACGACTATTCCGGTTTGCGAAGCCATTTCGATTAAAAAACAGCGTCAGGAGGCAGACAGAATCTGCAACTGAATTGGATTGATACAATGGAAATTTCCAACAAGTTCTTCCAAAAAAAAAAAAAAAAAATTGGGGATGGGGGTTGCAGTGAATGACATCCGCCCCCAATCCTACGCTTTCGAAGAACATGGTCAGGGGTAACGATTCGAGAGATTCTCCGCCCCTCATTCAGGATATGAAGCCGAAGCTCCAATGACGATAGTCCCCTCGAGCCCCTGCAATTCCATGTCCGTGCTTCCGCGTAAAAAGTTGTCTGGCGAGCCCAAAAGACAAGAGACGACAAGGCTCTTTCCAGGCTGAATCAACCAAGGAGGCTTGCAACACGAGGTTGACTAATGGTGATAGAAAAATAGCGCTCGCCTGGCTATCCGTAGAAGTCGAATCGTGGTACCGAGGTGCGCGACTAGGTAGAGTCTTCTCTTCAACTATATCTTTTGCTTCCATTTTGTTGAGATGGTGCTCAGAAACTAAGCATGGCCCTCTGTTCGTCGCCTTTTCACCTTCATCCGCAGCGGGCGGGGGAAGTAAGAAATGTTGGGAAATAAAAGATTGATTGTTATCACTTAAAATGTCAGTGCAGCCAAAAGCAGTTCACTCGATGGGCGTGGAAGGAAGACGTCAACCCTGTTGTAACAATGCCCGTCTTGCAAACGTACCGAAACCGTTCGGAATTGGCTTGATGGGATTTGAGACGACATCAATAAGGATTTGCATAGCCGAAGCAGAAAGAGGACAGTGATGAACCCAACCAGTTGAACCAGACCTACGCAAATCATCTCATTTGAAAGATGGGTAAACAAGGCGATATATGTTGATGAGGAATGTTGTGACCAAATATTCATGACGCACAAAATCCTCCCGTCGACGACGGCATGTACTTGGACTTGAGGGAGAGAGTGGATAGCTACGTGGGCAATGAAAAGGCAGCAATGAATGAAAGATGGTTGCAGAACAGCCTCGTCAACAGCCTTGCGCAACAGATAGAGGTCATTGAGATGCAGCTGTTCGGCGATAATCTTCCCATGAGGTGACGGGCTGTGTTCTGTGCCTCGCGATGGCATCTAGGCTGTGTCAGCCACATCTAGCTGAAGCTAAGCTGAAGCTAAGCTGAAACAGAAGGTGATATAGTGTTCCCCAATTGACGATACACCAATCTGCCATCACGGATCAATATTGAGGTATAAATGTAAACTGATAAACATTGGCCAATGAGAATATGAATGCCTGCAACCATCAAAACGCTCAAGATTCGGTAAGATCTTCCACTGGCAGCCTCAAAGCTTATCAAAGCCCGCCAAGCCACCACATTTCCAGAACAAATCTAAATCTTATCTTCACTTGAACAAAATCAAATGTGAAAAAGCTGCAAACTTATCAATATCAGCAACGACAAAGATAACAGAATATTTGTAATAGGTTCTTCTCAATCCCGCTCAACCACCACTAAATCTTGCAGAGACTCATACAACAACCTCCAAACTCCTCCAAACCGACAAACATTCCTCGTCGCACCGCCCGCAGACACGAACAGTGGAAAGGTGAAAGAAAGTTCAGAGCAATACTGGGAAGAAGCCTGAAGTTGCAGAGGTGAAGCATTAAACTTCCGCGATCTCTTCAACTCTTTCGTAAGTGGATATTGTTTTCGATTACAGACATTCAAACTCCGGATGCATGTATGTTGATGACTGAGAGTCGATTTAGAGGAGAGAAGGAGAAATCCAAGCCCCCACTTTTCCCTCCTTCCGATCCGGCGCTGCGGCAGCGCTAACCTTTTGCGCCTAGCGGACTCATCACGATCTTCAACCTCACCTCTATCAAGCTTGACCTCTCCCCCTCAATCGACGACAGCACTCATCCTCTCCACCAAACGCCGAGGCACAAACGATCACAAAATGCCTCCTCTGCGACCAACCCACCTAGCCCGCGCGGCCAAATCAATCACACCCGCGACTGCCACCTCGCAACGATCCGCGACAAGAGCATTCTCCTCAACATCGGCCCAAAAAGCAGCAGACCACGCACACGAAGACCACTACGACCCGCCGTCCGGATGGCTCTTTGGCGTCAAGCCAGGAGAGAAGGCGGAGAAGGAGGGGTGGGAGAATATTTGGGTGTATGGCTTCTTTGGGAGTTTGGGGTTGGCGGCTGTTGCTTATGCTTTTAAGCCTGATACTTCGTGAGTCTACACTGCTACCCTTATCTCCTCGTCTATTGGGGAGATTGGAGTTCTGCGGGATGATCTGGGGAGGGACTGAGGATAGCGGGAGATGGGTTCGGGATTGGAGAGGGGAAGGAGATGGGACAAAGGCTAACACGACAACAGGATACAAACCTGGGCCCTAGAAGAAGCGCGAAGACGGTTAGAAGTCGAGGGGATCTTGAAGGAGCCGGAGGACAAATCATAAACCACAATTTTCGATTCTCGGTTCGATATCATAGACGGGTGTACATACGGGCTACAAGAACTGATGGAGATGGATGCAAACTTGTGTTTTGCGATTGGGGAATGCAAAGGATGGATGGACGCGATGCTATTGAGGAAAGTTCATAAATGGTGATCTGGGTTCCGATCGAGTGTTAGTTGTTTTTCAATGGATTGCTTGCATATTGGACTTGGACTTGTGCTTTTGTTACGATGAGGTTCGGTGAAGTTAGGAGGTGAGTCAGCACATGATGATTGTTGGTGGCGATGCCTTGGGGAACTGCCAATTCTGCTTTGTTCGCACATCAACATCTTTGCTATCAAGTTTTTTCTGAGAAGGCAATCGCTTGCTTTTATCTTCAGCTCGTCTATGTTTTTAGGTATCTTACAACGCGCATCTATTGCCCAGGCACAACGTAACTCCACTCATGCTCCTCATCGCCATACTGCCTCGCCGAAATCCAATCTAACATCTTCTGCGCAACCTCACCAGCTTCTTGATCGGGTCTCAATCCACACTCCACCAAATTACCCTTCCAGCTAATGTTCCTCACTGGACTAACAACAGCCGCAGTCCCCGCACCAAACGCCTCCAGCAATCTCCCCTCCTTCGAAGCTTCGAACAACTCTGGCATTGTGTACTTCCGCTCCGAGATGATCCATCCTTCTGGTGCTAGCTTCTCGCGAGCCAATGAAAGCACGGAGTCTCTTGTAACTCCATCGAGGATGGTACCGTCCAAGGGAGCAGTGACAAGTTCCTTCTGCCCTGTTTCCTTGTTCTTGATGGCAACAAACATGTTCATAGTCCCCACCTCAGTAACGAATTCCTCATCCCCAAATAACCAGAGATTCTGATGAAATCCCCTCTTCGCAGCCTCCAATTGCGGCACAATACATGGCGCATAATTGGCTCCCAGCTTCTTGTCTCCCACTCCACCGGGCCAAGCGCGCACAGCGTAATCCGTTGCCTCCAGCGACACAGCCTTGAATCCAGTAGGATAGTACGGTCCCACTGGACTCGCGATCACGTATAAAAGCGCCGACCCAGGTGGTCCTACGCCGAGTGTTCGTTGCGTCCCAATCATTGTCGGCCTCAGATACAGACTATACCCCCTCTGATCGGGAATAAACCTCTTCTCCAACGCCGCAAACTTAGCAATCAACTCAATCATCGACGCCCCATCAAAAGTCGGTAATGCAATCCTAGCAGAAGATTTATTCATCCTCTCCATGTTTTTCGTTGGGCGGAAGAGGCGCACTTTTCCAGTGCTGTCTTTATAGGCTTTCATTCCTTCGAAACATTCGAATGCGTAGTGGAAGACGCAGGAGGCGGGGTCGAGGGAGAGGTTTTGGTAGGGAGTTATGCGGGCGGGGAGCCAGCCGGAGGCGGCAGTCCATTCGAGTGATAGCATATGGTCTATTTATCAGTTGTCAGTATTAAGGTGAAGCTTGGGGGGTCAATTGAAGAGTGGGCAGAAATTGGAAGGCATACCAGTGAAAGTCCGGCCAAAGACAAGCTTGGTAGGAGGAACAAGTTCTTTCGGCGTCGCAGTCTTAGTGATAGATAATTTCGACGGATCAATGTCTTGTAATTTGACTGTTGACGCAGCATTGGCTTGGATACTGTATGCTCTCGTGCAAGCAGCAATCAGCCTCGAAGGCGATTGCAAGCTCTGCGGACGCAATTGACGAAGCATCTTGATCAATTGATGAGTGGAGATGCGAGGTGAAGTGTTGAATTGACCACCTCAGCGGGAAATGGACCTTCACCAGCGTAGAGTAACGGTGCACGAAGGAGATTGGTAGATTTGTTGACTTTATGAATCACAGCCCTCAATTTATTTTCTGGGGTTACTTTCGCTGCTCCTGAAATCGGACCTCTCTTGCCCGCAGCAAAGCGAGTCAAAGCGGTGTCACCATCTGAAGATTTGGAGCCTCGCCCGAAAGGCCAGCAATCAATCACATCACGCTGCGGGCAAGGCTCTGAACTTTCAACACCTGTCGCTGTGGCTGAACCAATCGCGGAGATATACGAGAGTGTACGACAACATTTCCAGAACATCAGGCAAACATCTACGACTTCTCCTATTTTTTTGCTTCTGCCTCCCACGACGTGCGCACACGTTTGAGGAACAAAGACATCGTCGCGGCCTTGACAGTAGGCTTATCTAGCTCAATGCACCCCTAATCCACCATCGCTGCAAGACAGCAAGTCGCTCACACGAGCAGCGCATTCACCACGATGTTCAGCTCAGCGCTGAAATCCTTCTCCTCGAACATTAATTCCAACTACAGCATCTCCTCCACCCCGAGTTCAACATCCGGACCATGGAAGATCTACGATGCGAAGAAGAAATCTACTGGGAAGGCTGTGAGCGTCTTTGTCTTTGATCGCAAATCGTTGGATGCACATGCGGGTTCGTTGGGGAGGTCGAGCGCTTCGAGTCTGAAGAAGGCGACGGAGGAGGTGGTGGAGAGGTTGAAGAAGGAGGCGAGTTCTCTTGCTAGGTTACGACATCCTAATATCCTTGAGCTTGTTGAGCCGGTGGAGGAGACAAGGAGTGGTGGGCTACAATTCGCGACTGAGGTTGTGACCGCGTCGTTGGCGGGTTTGCTGCAAGAGAAGGACGACCAGGAACGATCAGGCGGTGTGGGAGGGAGGCCGAGTCGATATGTTACTGAGGATTCGGAGGGTGGCAGAAAGAGGAGGGAGTTGGAGATTGATGAGCTGGAAATACAGAAGGGACTTGAGCAGATCAGCAAAGCATTGGAGTTTCTGCATGACAATGCCGGACTTGTGCATGGCAATCTGACCCCTGATGCGGTCTTTGTGAATGCGAAGGTAGGAAATGTCCCTGAGATTTGAGAACATTCGCTGATGTATAACAGTCCGACTGGAAGATCAGCGGACTGAGCTTCTCAAGTCCCCCAGAAGGCTCTACGAAACCCTCCTCCGTAACACCCATCAACCTCTCCGAAACCCTAAACATAGACCCTCGACTCCCCCGCTCTGTACAAATGAACCTCGACTATTGCTCCCCGGACTTCGTGCTGGACTCGAATCTCAATGTAGCAGCAGACATGTTCTCCTTGGGCCTCTTGATCATCGCCCTTTATAATTCTCCACATACTTCTCCGCTGCAGTCAAATAGCAGTATTTCGACATATAAACGACTCTTCACTTCTTCTTCGACGATACCCTCTTCTAGCAATTCTTTCTTATCTTCGCGGCCGATTCCTAAGGATCTTACTGCGAGTGTGTTGCCGAGACTGATTACAAGACGACCGGCGCAGAGGATGACGGCGAAGGAGTTTCAGCAGAGCGCATACTTTGACAATATCTTGATATCTACAATACGGTTCTTGGACTCGTTGCCAGCTAAGACGCCGAATGAGAAGGCTCAATTTATGCGTGGGCTTGCTAGAGTGCTGCCATCGTTCCCAAGGTCGGTGCTGGATAAGAAGGTACTGCCGGCTTTGCTTGAGGAGATGAAGGATCGAGAGCTGTTGTCCCTGATTCTGCAGAATGTCTTCAAGATCATCGAACTACTTCTCTCTGGGCGACGACCGTTCACGGAAAAGATAATACCAAGGTTGAGGGAGATCTTCATCCTTCCCGCTAACGCCAAAGGTCCTGCTGAACGCGATCCTGCGAAGGAAGCTGGTCTGATGGTTCTCCTGGAACATATCAAAGCTATCACCCACAACTGCTCTGGGAAGGAATTCAAAGATGGTAAATGGCATGACAACGCGATTTGGACGCCTTGCTGATCGAGACAGATATTCTTCCCATCATCCACCTAGCCATCGAATCTCCCACGCACAGTATTGTAGACGCGGCATTGAGGAGCTTGCCCACCATTTTACCCGTGCTTGATTTCTCAACGATCAAGAACGAGCTATTCCCCGTGATCGCATCGGTATTCACAAAGACAAGCAGTCTTGGAATCAAGGTCCGTGGACTCGAAGCCTTCGTCATTCTCTGCGGAGGGTCCAATGACCCTGCTGCAAGTAACGACGGCTTGAATGGCATCGTGAATGAAGCTGCAGCGAAGAAAAGCTCTTCGACCGCCCTCGACAAGTACACCATGCAAGAGAAGATCGTCCCTCTCATCAAGGGCATCAAGACGAAAGAGCCAGCTGTTGCAATGGCTTCGCTGAATGTTCTACGGCAGGTCGGAACACTAGCGGATGCCGACTTCGTTGCTTTCGATATTCTCCCCGTATTGTGGAGCATGAGCTTGGGTCCACTGCTAGACCTGAACCAATTTCAAGCTTTCATGGAGCTAGTTAAAACGCTGTCAGCTAGGGTCGAATCCGAGCACACGAAGAAACTTCAAGAACTATCAGGGACTAATGGCAACAAGTCGAAAGGGAACGATGACTTTATGTCTTTCGATGCAGGAAGTGCATTTGGAACAACCAACGGTTCCTCCAATGACCCAGAAATTGACTTTGAACACCTGGTGAAAGGCACTGCTGCGCCAGTTGCCACTTCAAATCCCCTTGATGGTGGTTGGGATACAGTTCCAGTCAGCCCCCGACCTGTTCAAAATCATCAAAAGACGCCATCATTTGCATGGTCAACGCCAAGTCCGACTGCGGCAACTATGCCCGGTTCTTCGATGGCTGCACCGCTGAGGCCACAGCAAGGACCGACATCAAGGACCATCACGCCCGATTTATCACGATTCGACGCACTATCACCGAGTTCTACCCAATTCTCACAACCTCTACAACCGCAAAACGCTTTTAGCACGCCATTACAGCCCCAAACTCACACTCAACTATCATACAACGCACCACCTCTCCAACCACAACCATCTGGCTTCCAGACCCAACCACAATCAACTATCAACTGGTCCGCAGCAGCACCAGCCCACAACCCCTGGGCCAGCTCCAGTGCGTTGCAAAGTCCAAGTCCCTCCCTCTCGCAACTCAGCAACTCGATGTCAGCCCTCTCGATGAATAATCGACCTGCAATGAGCAACTCGAACTCATTCTCTCTCAACCCTCCGCCTGGTCAACAGAGACCGGGTATGGGGGCCAACAATTCTTTCTCGTTAGCACCGCCGCCAGGTGGCAATACGTATCAATCAAGTATGGGATTCTCGACGCCAACGCAGCAGTCGGCGTTCGCTCCTCCGCCACAGCAGAATATGGGATTTGGACAGGCTCAACCTGCCAAGAAATCGGGGTTGGATGCTTGGGAGAGTTTGTTGTGACGAGACAGTGTAGATGTGTATATATTGATATCTTCTGGGACCGAAAAGCGATGCATATGATTCACTTGAAGGTGATACAGGACGATGAAAGTTGTGAAGTTGGGTTGGAACTTGATCATGCATATAGATAGACCATACAAATGAGTCCAGTGACATTCGTGACGTAGCTCACTAGATTTCCAAGTTTGAAGATATTCTGAGTTCCAGTTTCTTGGAGGCAAGTGAATCAAAGACACGCTGTATCGGAAAGCCCGAAATGGCTGAAATGGTCTTAGATGCATTACCTTGTGAATGTTCAAGCTGAGATGACTAAAACAAGCGGGGTGTACGTAAAATAAATCGCGCGCCTCCATCACAGACGTCGGAATCTCCATCCTGGAAAGGAAACACGTTGGGACAACCCTAAAAATCCAACTGCCATCAGCTACCATCAACTACCGGACCAGGTATCACATCAACCAAAAGATCGCCATTCGCTGCGCGCTGACCATCTGTTAACCCTGAAAATATTATTTTTTACGAGACAGCGCATCAACCCACCAATTAATAGCCACAGCTTGAAGACTACCCAATCAAGTTAGACGTGGATGATCTATAATTCTGTGGCTTAGCGGCGTCGGTCACCCACAACCACTAAATCCAGCCCCTCCAGCGGAAACAGCGTGGCTATGCTGTGCTGCCAAGCAAAGCAAGCCTAAAATATTGAGACATTTTGGGTCAAGACCTCCTACCAACGACAACAAACACTACATATCCTCAACCATGGCCAACCTCACAGACTCTGGACATCAGATGTACGATCCCACCATGGATAATCATCAAGCGCCTCGTATTCAGTATCCGGAAGAGGATGTAGGCGAGGCTCCAAGGCCGCCTGTCACGCTTTATGATCCGCCTGTTCAGCACGGCTCAGCCGCAGCAGCTCTAACGCCGACGTATGCTTCACCACCACCACCACCACCAGAAACGAGGTACGATGGAGGAGGAGGTGATGGTGATGAAGGAGTGAAATGGGAACCGACAAGGGTGAATTTGAATGATCCGTATGCACAGCAGCAGAAACCAAAGACGAAGAAGAAGATTAGCAAGAAGTGGCAGAGGAGGTTATATTGGTATGTCACTTGTCACGTGCATTTCCTCACTATCTATTTCTGGATCACATAGTCTTGGCATCAATCTCCATCTCCAAAAAAACATAATAAGAGAGCAAGTTATTGACTATGAAAACAGGATCGTCCCTCTAGGAATAATTGCAATAGTCTTCGCTATCCTCTTTGAAGTCTACAAAACCGATTTTGAAAAATGGGTCAAGCCCCTCTCTGACTGGCTCGCTGCTCCCTCGAGAGAATCGTGGACTTGGGTTATTCCTACTGCTATTCTCGTGATTTTAAGTTTCCCGCCATTGTTTGGACATGAGATTGTGCAGTTGATCGTTGGGTTGGCGTATCCGCTTGGAGTGGCGTTGGGGATTGCGTGTGCCGGGGCTATTTTAGGGGAGGCGGCTTGTTTGTGAGTTTTCTCTTTTCCGTTAATTTTGAGGGTGGGAGAGAGGGGAGCGGGGATGGGGATGGAGATGAGGCTGAGGAAATTTGAAGAGAAAAGAGATTGCTAACTAGAAACAGTATTGTGTTCAAGTACTTCTTCTCGGACTGGGTTGATAAGAAGATCCAGCAAAAAGTGAATTGGGCAGCCACAGCTCGCGTTGCTCAAGAAGCTGGATTCAGAGGTGTACTGGTCATTCGATATTCGATCGTTCCTCCTCGTACGTTCCTCCCTCTCCTCAAACCAGGCATAAGAACTGATCATGTATCCAGATCTGGCCAACCCCCTATTCGCCTGCACAGGCATGAAATTCTGGCTTTACATGACAACCGTAGTCCTCTCCCTCCCCAAATCCATGGTGTTCGTCGCTCTCGGCTCTCCTTCCTCCAAGAACTCCAAAGCCGCCAAATATGGCAAAGTCCTCGCCATCGCAGTCGTAGTAATCATCACCATTTTCGCCAGCATCTGGATCAGAAAGAAGATGGCTATCGCTACGAGGGAGATCATGGCCGAACGAGGAATCTCTAGCAGCAGCGATGAGGAATTGGGAATGTTGACTCCGCAGCAAGAGGGGACAGGGGCGGATGATACGAGCTATAAGGGGGCTGCTACGCCGGTGAGCACCTATCCGAGTTATGGGAATCAAGGAAGTAGTGCTGCGGGTCCAGCGCCGTATCAGAGGCCTGTTTCTCTTCCTCCGGATCATACTAATACGAGCACTGGTTATACTGGGTATCAACAACCCATCCCCCAGGGCTCGGGGGATTCGAGTTACGCGCCGTATAGACCAGATGCGGTTGTTGAGGAACGTCCTTTAGGTCAGCAGGAGACGGAAGTTGTGAGATGATTTCAGTGTGAGATAATCTTGGATTGAGAAATGCGTTTGGGAAGTGGACACGATGTTTTTTTATGGACAGGTTGCCAGGTTTGGATACCCTGTATTGATTGAAAGGTTACGATGATTTATTTTACGACAATGTATCTCCTTCAAACTTCAACCCCGGAAGTTGCTCCAGGGATCCAAATAGCATGAGATTTGGTCTCTGGCCCAGTAATCCGTCGGTCTATGTTTTTTTTATACCGAGTTTGAATCTCGAATTCCATGTAATGTGCGTTTTCCTTACTCCGACTGAGAATTTGATGTCGAAGACGCAGAAGTTGGAAATCATGTGGCAAGGATGTGGGTGCAATCTTGCCCCACATCCGCTAATCGCGGGTAGAGGATCCAAGATCTACTACCCCGCCCCCGCCTCTCCACCACATTCCTGTTCGCACGTCTTCAACGCGGGGTACATCAAAGTCTTCGTGAATCATCCAAACATCTTCATCTCGACCTGCTCGGCCCGAAGATCTCCCTGGTCAAGGCCTCATCGTCTATCTGTTAGGTGCCAATCATCTGTCCTAGTTGATATCAATCGGCCCTTCCTCTCCCCCTTCGCCATGCTTTGCCCCGAATATCTCGAGGCTTATCTCTGTTCGCTATGTTAAGACGAACTTTATCTCCACAACGCCTCATGAACTGGCGTATCATGGTGGTTTCAGGCAGGCTTTGGCTTCCGCTCGGCACTGCCGGTACCTGGTGGGCACAAGCCAACACTTCATCAAGCACAACATTGCAAGTATTCCCCATATTCTGCTCAAACTTTCGCCGGATTGTCATGTCGACATGGCTTAGCAAGCCGAAGTTTTTCTTCGAGTGAAGACGCAGGTGCTCTTCGGAAGCATTATGGCGAGGAGGAGCAGGTAGCTATATGTAATCTCTTGGTTTCCTGGTTGTAACAATCTATTCTTGCGTTCCTAGTCCTCTACCTCATGTCCATCATGTGCAAGTTGGTGCTCCTGTTTGCTGCTGTGCTCGGCAGCAGGCTTGTCGCTGCAATTCCGTACAGCGAGTACATCCTCGCACCAGAAACTCGAACACTCTACCCAGCAGCTGTTCACAAAGTCAACGGCACTGTCACCAATGCCGCATCACTGATTGGAAGTTCAACAGGCAGTGCTGTGTTCTATGGCAACTCATCAGTCACCTTTGATTATGGAAAGAACATCGCAGGAGTTGTCAGCGTCACTATAGCCAACTCGTCTTCGCCAGATGCTCTCATCGGTCTTACTTACACCGAATCCAGTCTTTGGATCAATGGCCAAGCTTCCGACGCCACGGCCGATGCCGGACTGGATGAGGTTCTTTGGCTACCAGTTGGGAAGGGACCTGGTACTTACACGGTTGAGAGATACCATGAACGAGGAGCTTTTAGGTATCTCAGTCTGGTCAACAACGGCTCCGCTAGCATTGTGGTTACGAGTGTTGTTACAAACTTCACGGCTGCACCGTTGCAAAATTTGAGAGAGTATGCTGGATACTTCCACAGCAATGATGAATTGCTGAATAGGATATGGTACGCTGGTAAGTGAGACCTATCCCAGCTAGATACATGGTAGCTGATACGATGCAGGAGCATACACAAACCAAATCTGCAACATCGACCCCCATTACGGAAACGCCCTTGTCCACCTCGGCAAAATCTTCTCCAACCAGACAATTTCCCTCCCACAAACAGACACATGGTACAACAACGCGACCATCACTGAAGGCGGCTCTTGCGTCGTCGACGGTGCCAAACGCGATCGTCAAGTCTGGCCTGGTGACATGTCTGTTTCTCTCCCCAGCATCTTCGTTTCAACAAATGATCTTGTCTCAGTTCAGAATTCGTTGAATTCGTTGTTGGCGTTGCAGAATGCGAGTACGGGAATGTTGCCGTATGCTGGATATCCGTTTAATGAGTTGGGGATTGTGAGCTTTACGTATCATCTGTACAGTTTGATTGGCATATCGTACTACTACCAATATTCTAGAGATTTGGCATATCTGCAAAGTGTTTGGAATCACTTCACGAAAGGTTTGGCTTGGTCGTTGAGCTACATCGACGACTCAGGCATGATGAATGTCACATCAGCGGCAGATTGGCTCCGTGTAGGAATGGGTGGTCACGTTCGTCTCCCTTCCATTCTTCCCTCTGTACACCCTAACGTGATATCCAGAACATCGAAGCAAATGCAATTCTCTATTACACCTTAACCCAAGGAATCTCCCTCGCACACATCCTAAACGACACCACCTCCACCAGCAAGTGGACCCCCATCGCCTCGACCCTCAAAATAGCTGCAAACAAAGCCCTCTGGAACCCAACAACAAACCTCTACACCGATAACGAAACCACGACCCTCTCTCCCCAAGACGGAAACGCCTGGGCTATCAAATCCAACTTGACTTTATCTTCTGAGCAAAACCAAGCTATCTCCACAGCTCTCAAATCTCGTTGGGGAACTTACGGTGCCCCAGCCCCCGAAGCAGGAACTCCATTGACAATTTCACCATTCATCGGGTCTTTCGAGCTCGAAGCCCACCTCCTAGCTTCAGATCCCAACTCAGCGCTGGAATTGATCAGACGACAATGGGGATTCATGCTCAATGACCCTCGTATGACGAATAGTACATTCATCGAAGGCTTTTCAGCCGATGGCTCACTTCACTACGCGCCGTACACCAACGATCCTAGAGTGTCGCACGCTCATGGTTGGAGTACGGGACCGACAAGTTTGTTGAGTTTTTACGTTGCTGGGATACATCTAGAGGAGGCTGGTGGGAAGACTTGGAGGATTGCGCCGCAGATGGGGGATTTGGTTAGTGTTGAGGCGGGGTTTAATACCGGGTTGGGGTGGTTTGAGAACAAGATCCAGGCGACGGGTGGTACGAATGGGGCGGTTACGGAGATGAGTTTTAGTACACCGGTGGGAACGACTGGGAGTGTGAGCTTACCTGGTGTGAAAGGGACGTTGAAAGGCGAGGATGGGAAGAGTGTGCAGCTCGTGGATGGAGTTGCAGAGAACGTGAAGGGAGGCAATTGGACGCTAGCAATTTCATAGAAGATATGTAAGTTTTGGCACTGTCCAAAACACCCTGGCACGAAATGTTCTTCGATACGCTCATGCGCGGGACTTGTTTGGTGCGGAGGTAATCCGGTGGAGATCTTCGTTTATTTGTACCGTCAACCCACATCAGTCCCAACGACCAAGTGGTCCAAGCCATTCCAGAAGCTTTTCATCAACACCATCGACAGTTCCGATTCAACATCTACTCTTCTAGCAGTTTCCATTTCGCTTCGTTAGATTCTTTAATCTTTTCAATTCCTCGCTGGTATTGATGCAATGTTATGAGCGGAAGTCTCTTTTCTACCTAACTTAGCTGTCAAGCACCCTACCATCACGCCACTGTATTGAACGCGTCGCGTCTTCCATTTCAAATATCAAATACAAGACATATCCGCGTCGCTCCACATAGTTACAATATGTCCAGAACTCGACCAGGAACCAAGTCTTGACAGTCCTTCGGTAGCTACTTCAGCCACCCGGATATCAGCAACCCCACGATGACAGCCACAGTTACAGCGGCGGTAAAGCGAAGCCGTGGCCGTCCCTGAAAGAGGAAACGAGACGAAGACGAGATTATCACTACAGCAGAGTCTGGTGGGTCGTCGATTGAATCGGCAGAGGCGAAAGATGAGGCCAGGGAAACATATTCCGAGAGTGCTAATCAACATCTGGAAATGAGAATTATGGAGGCCCAGAGTGCGGCGAAGTGGAAAGACGGTTGTACAAATCCAAATGTCGCAATAATTGCGACGTCCCCACACCAGAGGAGCGGCCTCCGCCGACAAGGCACCCAATGGCAATCTCGATACTTTCCCACATGCGAAATGGCTGGTGAGGCACCTCCAGAACTAAAATTATGGCTTGGATCGTTTGTCATCGGAAAATCACATCTGGATCGAGATTTGGGAAGATTTTTTCACATGTCCGTTGAGCGATATCCTGAGCCTTCGTTTGCACACTCGCGCAATCCCACTAGTCTCCCCGCACCTGGCTCCTTTCGGAATACCCTTCGCAGCGAGCGCAGGGCCTTTCTTGATATCACCAATGACTATTGTACCCCATCTCGAAGTTTCTATCATTTTTTACTCAATCATAATACTGGATGACATGTTGCCAAGCCACAGACCCTACGACCATGCAACCGGGCGAAGAATTGCTTTCTACTTTGGTACCGGGGTATCAGTTGTGCCAAGCCTTTTAGAGAGTTCTTCAGCAGTAAGGAGCCTTGTCCAATAAGGTGTCTAGATTCCGTGAATTATTACCTGTTTAAGTTAAGCAGTTTGGTAGAGATTTTACAATTGTTACCCTTGAAACGAAATAATAAAAAAGGTTAAAAATTGGTAAATAATATAAAAATATATAAAAATATTATTTAATTTAAAAAAAATATTTTTATAATTTTACAAATTTTAAACAAAATATTAATAAAATATTATTTTATATTTATATTTTTATTAGGAATAAAAAATTTTTTGTTTGATTTTTATTTATTAAATTCGTATAAAATATTTAATATCGATTTTATTATAAATTTTAAAATAATTATATTAATTTTATAAAAATAATTTCAAAAACGTAATAAAGTTTATTAATTATAAATTGATTATAATAATATTATTTCAAGTTAAAACAATAAAAAAATTGTTTTATAAGTTGAAAAACTCGAGTTATTAATACTTATATCGTCGGTCTACTCGAATAGCGATGTCTTTGAATCAAGCGTAAAAAAGAAAATCACGATTTACGCTCGCATGGATATAATACATTGGCCGACCTTGATACCATATTCGCAAGGTTTTTAACGGGGATGCTTTGAAGAATTGGCAAAAGCTGAAAGCCCGGTATATTGCAATATCCAAATCATCTTAGCCCTTACTTATTACGTCTCTAGACTCAGTGGTCATTCAGTGATAGAAGATGTTATACTGGCAGTTCCGGGTATAGCAACAGTCGTAGGTGGTGTTACACTTGGCAGCCTCGTAGTCCTAGGTATTATTAGTGGTCCTGTTGCGTGGTCAATACTCAGCTGTCTTTTGGCAGTTTCAGGACTCGTTGCAGGTATCGTTGTGATAATTTCTATTATTGGTGGGGCCGAGGAAAGAGACGTAAGTGGAACACCATATACTCAGCAGCAGTCCAAAATCCTAATGGCCTCGAAGGAACTTCGAGAGACGATTCGAAAGCTCGCTTTTGCACAAGTGAACGCCAAACAACAAATCATGCGCTCTTAGGTCTTGAAGGATTGGTTGGCGAAGTTTGGTGAGTCTCCAGCAAGTCACAATCCTTTCTGCCACTCACTGAAATCTTGCGTTTTTAAGAACCCTTTTTCACTGATTCCGATCTTTCCGACCATCCCAAAAACTTCGACAAAAAGTTTGGTGAGCAGCTTCAGAGGGACATGGATAATTCCAACTGGAATGCAGTGGTTCAGGTTTGAATTCTCTAAACCAAATACGGCAGAAGCAAGATTAATATCTTTGGTATAGGAATTGAAGCGACTCGACCTGACACGCGGAGCCTGGAGAAACGAGGATCCTGATGTCAATACAGATTCTGCACAAGCAAGCAGAGAGCTGGCAGCTGAGGTTGCGGAAGTAGCGAACGATTGTAGGATTGAGATTGAGAAAGAAATGAATGAAGCTTCCAAGGCAAAAGTAGGTGTTAGTCATCATACCCAAGAGGCTTTAGCCCTTCAAGGCAATACAATATGCAACATACTCATAGTCAAATTCGCTGGTAGACTGTGTTGTTGAGGATGCCCGAACACTACGTGTACCTTTTCAATTGAGCAAATGGCCCTGAGCTGACACAATTTGGATCCAAGAATGAGCATTGGCATATTCGTGCCAATATCAATGCCGACTCTTCTCTGGAGAAAAGATCGCTTGCTGATGTCGTGTTTGCAATGACAAATTTACGGAACGGGACTGTTCTTGATGGTTGCAAAATATCTTCAGCGGTTTCAACAACAAGCTAAGCAGCAATCCCCTCCAGCTCTCATTTCGCATGTCTAGGACAAAGGCACAATCATTAAACCCATTTTCTGCAGTGCATTTTTTTATTACACAATAAAATAGTCCGAGGAAAAACTCCTTGCAATAGGTTTGTGGCTTTGATTTGAAGCTCCTGAATCCTCTTTCGCTGATCTGCAGGAAGCTGGTCAAGTGCTTTCTGCACATATTCTTTCACTGACGGATATCCAGCTTGCTTGGCAGTTCGTTCGAGGGCATCATAGGCATCTTTCTCTGCCGTTGCCATACGGTCTCGCTGCTTGACAGCCAGGTCTTGGATAAATCTAATGCTGTTTGCCAAGTCCTTGGCTCGCTGAAGCTGATTGGTATTATCTTATTAGGGCATTAGCTATAATCAAAAGCAAAGTTTATTATTTGCAAAGAATAGTTTATACTAGAATAAAAAACTACTTCGGGGAATTAACGTAAGTATATATTTAAAAAATATATATTTTAATTATTTAAATTGAATTAATGGAATTAATAAAATTATTAAAATTATTAAAATTATTAAAATTATTAAAATTATTAAAATTATTAAAATTATTAAAATTATTAAAATTATTATACAAATTTTTATATAATATAATATATATTTTTTTTTAATTTTTTAATTAATATTTGTAAAGAAACAAATAAAAATATATTCGAAATATTATATAATTTCCAAATTTGAAATATAAACAATAAACCAATGACTCCTCTTTCAAAGTTGTTAATATATATTGAGGCATTTTATTGATTGGATGTAACCTGTGGTTATGTAACAAGATATGCAACCCCGCTCTAGATCATGCATTAAGCAATGCCCAATTTCTATGTTTTGGGGTTTTACCTCCGTTCTCGATATTGTTTGGCCTTCTGTCGTTTCCAATCTCTCTTATATCAACATTATGTACCACCATCCGAGTGGGGGCAATTTGTTTTGTGACAGTTTTTGCTCGTTGGACACGCCGAAATTCTTAATGCACTGGAATGTGAGCAGTTGAAAAGACCACACCACTATCGGATCATCAAAGATCACAAATCCATCACCTTAAGCAGTGGAACGCGAGCAGCTGAGAACATTAAACCACTATCAAATCACCGACGACCACAAATTCACCACCCTAAGCAGTGGAACGCGAGCAGCTGAGGGAATTGCACCACTATCGAATCATCAACGACCACAAATTCATCGCCAGGCATAATCCGCCTTGTTTTGCAAACGGACCTCCCAAAGGCACAGGCTTTGGGCAGCTGCTGTACGAATATTGTGAAGCTTTTAAACCAGTAACTTGATACATAATGATAGATGATCCTTCCACGTCCGATCCTCAAGACAACTTTTGCAGTCAAGGTACAAGCAATCCAACAAAGATCTGGACAGGTACTGTACACACCCACGCCTCATACTCCTAGTTGGCTCGTACGACAATAGCTCTCAAATAACCCTTCAACACATATACCCAACATCCCAAAATATGAGTACCGCCACAGAAGCACAAGCTCTGCTCCGTTTCCCGCCGAATCAGCCCGACGCCCCAGCAAATATCATTCGACATGCTTTTGCGAGGGCCAGGGCAGCGGTCAACAGGGCTCTTGACACAGTCGAGAAATTGATTCTCGCAACGCCATTGACATGGCTCGCGGCTGTCATCATTTCCATTGCTTTGAGCAGTGCTGTCAATTCGTTCGTGCAAGCAGTATTTGTTCTTCTGAGTATTGCAAAGAAAAAAGTGCCTTTCCGTGTTGGTACCCTTCCGGAGGAGCTGAGCAAGGATCTTAGTGATGTTTATGATATTGTATCTGCTGAGCCTGGGAATTTGGCTGTGGATTGATTTTGAAGGATATTCGGTTCTCTAGCAGCTCCTTCTTCCGCTGCTGTGTAACCCGCTTAACGAGAGATGTTTGGAGGTTGGGATATTCGGGACAATATTCTGTCATGCAATTCTGCCTTTTTGCGCGCAAGGTTTCACTCATTATCTAGGTAGTTATTTGTTACGAACACGTGCGGCTATGGCTCTGAGGCTTGGCGGAACGTGACGCACAGAGAATGATTAATCGATTTGATTTGACTTGACTTGATTTGATTTATTCATATTTGAGTTTTCAGCGCCTCTGGCCTTATGTAGCCCTACAGGTGGATGATGATCACCATGATTTGAGGATTTGAACTTCACAAATACCACCTGTTCTTCGTAACTGTTCTTCCCTCTGGAGCTTAGCTATCAAAGAAAGATCGTCTTCTAACATGAAACGGGACCGTTCCAGTAGCCCATTTCTCGAGAGTGTTGAGCGATATGAATCTCGTCGAATCCGCTTCTGGTCACGCGGAGAGACGATTTTGCTTGACCGCGAGCTCGAAAAAAACTTCGATACGTAGTCCTCAGGTGTAGAATGGCCACAGGAGAAGTCTGAGGCTGGGGATGCTGATTTCGAAGAATGTGAATAAGGGTGTGCGGAACGGAAAAGAAAGAGGGACAGTCATCATATTGCTTCATCTCGATTTAGGGGCAAACCCGCTTCCCAATCTCGAGCTCTTCAGCCTGCCCAATCCATGCCTAGTTCTCCGCTCGCCGACAAGGGCATTGGGAATGACGCTGAATACGAAGGCCCATATTGCCTTCCCATTGGAAGTCCGCATTTCAGAGGTCAGACTCTTGCTGAAATTGACCAGACTGCGAGAGGTCGTGCTCTCCTGCAGTGGTATGCCAGCGACAAGTTCCAAGGAAATGCCAGATATTCGGAGGTCAAACTTAAGATATCGTTGTATCTGGCTGATCGATACGTTCACCCATCGAAACAAAAACTTGACCGGGTTCGGCAAGGAATCGAAGCCCGTGGAGACTTCACTTCTTCACTTGTTCTCTGCGGCCGGGTCGAACCAATCCTTTGGGATCTTGTCAGACTCCACGATTGGCAATTGGACGCCGATGCAGCATTGGCTAGGGTATCGAAGAAGAGCAAGCGTCGGTTGTGAGCTCTGGATGTCTGCAGAGTTTGACTGGTTGCGGATCGGGGCACGTTTAAATTCTCTAAATTGGTATAACTTACGTCTGTCTGTCTGGGTCAATCGGTTTTGTCTCACTCTAATAAAGGCTGCTATTCCCTTTTGAATGAAATCGAGGGTATGACCAAAAGGGGACGAAAACAATCTCGCTTCGAGAAATCCCTGCTGAAGATCTCCCTGACGTTTCCAACATCTGTCAACTTTCAGCCTCTCAACTTTGACACCACCATACAACGATTAATATGAACATTACGACCACAGCAAGTCCTGCGCCTGTATTGCAAGCTCAAATTGCGATCCAGGGTGATGCGAGCATCAAAGAACCGGAATACCGCTTTGATTTTGGGAAGCACAGAGGCAAAATCTTCCTCGAAGTTCCGCCAGACTATAAGTCCCTAGCCCCTAATCCCGGCTACCCCCCCATTCCGGCCACCTTTTTACACTAAAAATAGCGATTTTGAAGTATTTTTAATTTTATTAAAAATTAATAAAATTATTTAAAATTTGAAATTTAAAATATTTAAATACTAATTATTACATATAAAAAAAAATTAAAGCTATTTAGATTACGTAATATTGTATAATTAATCTTCGAAATTTTTTTTTTAATTTATTAATAATTTATATACAAATTAAAATCTTAAATAATTTTTATAAAAAAATTTAATATTAATTATTTATTTATATATATTTTAAAATAAATAAAAAAAATTAAAAATTTTATTTATATAAAAAAAAATTTATTAAAAAAGTTTAAATAAAAAAATAAATTTATTTCGTTATTTGAATTTTTTTAATAAATTTTAATATTTATAAATAAAATTTTAATTTTTTTTTATATTTTGAAATATATATAAATAATTAATTAATATTAAATTTTTTAATAATTTTATATATATTTTTACAAAAATTATTTAAGATTTTAAATTGTATATAAATTATTAATAAATTAAATTTTTTTTTTCGAAGATTAATTATATAATATTACGTAATTCAAATAAAAAAGTTTTTTAATAAATTTGTTTATATATATATATAAAGAATTTATTAGTATATTCGAAAACAAATTACAAAATATTAAAATTTTAATTTGATATTAATAATTCAATTTTATTTGTTTTTTTTCAAAGAAAATATTTATTTATTTATATAATTAAAAAATATAAACGTAAAATTAAAAAATAAATACTAGAGTAATTATTATTAAAAATAATAAAAATTATAATTCGAATTATTCAATCGATTATTTAAACGATTATTTGATTAAATCGATATTAGAAATTTTTTTTTTAAAAGAAAACGCTTTTTTTCAATTCGTAAACTAAAAACAAAAAAAGTATTATTACAATTGCAAACGTACTATTTTACTATCGAACAATAAAAAGAAATTTAATCGTGAATTAATTATTATTACGTATTGTAATATTTAATTAATTAAATCAAATTTGAAATTTTTTTTTTAAATTCGATATTTATATTTTTCGAGTCAATTAAAAGTTTTATTTTTGAAAATACTAAAAATATTGAAAATATTAAAAATATTAAAACAATAATTATACGTTTTTTTTAACGTTATTTTTTTCAATAATTATTTTTTTTATTATTTTCGTTTTCGTCGATTGATTTTTAAATTTTAAAATATTATATTTATTTTTGTATTTTAATATTGAAATAATTAATACTAATAAATAATTTAAATAATTTATTAATTTTAAATTTAATTATAATATTAATTAAATTATTATTTTCAATAATTTATCGAATTTTTAAAATTTTTTTATATTTGTATAATTATTTAATAATTATAATATTAATTATAAATTTTTTTTTAATAATATTGAATTTGATTATATATTTGTAAAAAGAGAAAAAATCAATACAAATAATTACAAGAATTAAATTCAATTTTAATCGTTTTATAATAAAATTAAAAATAATAAAAATCGAAATTTTTATATCGATTTTTATTATTATTATATATAATTCAAAAATTAAAATAATACAAATAATTTTTTTGTATTTTATTAAATTTTAATAAAGTAAATTGTTTTATAAATCGAATTATTTATTACTATAAATTTTATTACTAAAAACGATAATATATTCGATTTAGAAATTGAAATTTTTATTTATAATAAAAAAATCGTTTACAAAAACGAAAAATTTCATTGAATATAAATTTAAATAAAAAAATTAAAATTTACGATTAAAATTGTTTATTTATTATTATAATCGTTTATTCAACGTTGTAATTTTTTTTTTTTTTTTCAAGATTTTAATATTAAATTATTGTCGATATATTGTATACAATTTTCAATTAATAAATAAAATTAATATATATTTCTTAAATACGTTACTCGAAATACGTTTATTTATAAAAATTTAATTTCGAATCAATTAAATTTAAACGTTTATTTTATTTTTTTTATAAAAATTTAATTTTATTTTCAATTTCGTTTATTATTAATTTATATTCGTTAAATAATAAAAAAATATTCAATGTAAAAAACATTATAAATTTAATTAATAATTTGATTTTTTATAGTTTAAAATTTTTTAATTTTATAAAAATTTGATTTTTTAAAATAAACGTATTATCGATTTATATATCGATTATTTCGAATAAAATATAATTACATTCTATAATAAACAAACAAAAATCGAAAATTGAAAATTTTATTAAAAGTTTATTTTTATAATAAATATTATACGTTTTATATTAATATATTTTTATTTTCGAGATTTTGTAAAAAAATTTATTATTTTAAAAACGACGTTTAATAAAAATTTATTTGTTATTTCTTTCGAGAATTTAATAAAAATTATACGTATTAATAAAATTATTAATTATACGTATATTTAAATAATATTTTTCAAATAAAAATTGATTTTTTTAAATTTAAAAAACGAAATTAAAACGATAATAATTCGTTGATTAATATATTAAATAATCGAAAATTGAATTAATATTATTTTTTTATCTTTATTATTAAATATTTAAATTACGAAATGAGATTTCTCGTATAAAATTATCGTTTTTATACTTTTGATTTTGTTTACTAATTTTAAATCGAAAATTTATTAATTATTAATTTTTTTCGAATTATTAAAAATCAATTTATTAATTCTTTTTTTACGAGAAATTGTAAATAAATCGTTTAAAATAATAATAATTTTTTTGTATAAAAATTTATAAATAATTATTTATTTTTAATTTTTTTTCAATTAAATAAATTTTAAAAAATTTTATATTTATATAAATTATTATATAAATATATTTATTAAAACTAAAAATATAAAAAGAAATTTTTATTGTAATTTAAAATAAATATAAATTTTTTAATAAATTTTTTTTAATAAATAATTTTTTAATTATTTTTCGAGTTATTTGAAATTTTAATAAAATAATTTTATTATAATATTATAAAAAATTTTTAATTTATTTAATAATTATAATTAAGATATTTTTTTATTTTTTATTTTTTTTTAAAATAAATATATTTAAATTTAAAAATAAATCGATTAAATAATAATTTTATAAATTATTTTTTATTCGTAAAATATTATTAATTTAACGAGTAATATAATATTCTCGAATTATAATTATTACATTTTTTATTATTTTAATTCTAGTAATAATTAATACTATAAACGCGTTTTATTATAATATTCGAAAATAAATATTAAAAATAAAAAATATAAAAATAATATTATTCGATTTTATTATATTATTAATTATTTTAATTATTATTTGAAATCGTTTTTTTTTTTACAATTTGAAAAACTTTTAAAATAATATATTATATATACGTTTCAATATAACGTAATATTCTTTTATTAAATTAATCGAATTATAAGTTTTTATTAATATAATTTTTAAATCAATATTTATATTTTTAATATTATTACGAAATTTTTTAAAATTGAAATTTATTTTAAAATTATAAATAATAAATATTAATAGTCTAAAGTAAATATCAATTTAATATATTTAAAAAACGTTTTATATATTTTTTATTAATATATTAACGAAAAAATTTATAATTTCAAATATTATAATTTTATTTACAATTTAAAATATTAGTTTTTTATCGATTTATAATATGTTTAAATAAACGAAAAAATTAAAATTATAATTATCGTATAATATAAATTTAAAATATTTAAAATATTTATTATTTATTTGATATTATTAATAAAATTTCGTTATTTTTTTAATTTTTTCAAAATTCGTAAAATGTTTTTTACGTTTTAATATTCGTACGAATTTAACGATTGATAAATATTTAAAGCGTTTATATAATCGTTTGAATTTTATTTTAATTAAATAATAAACAATAAAATCGATTTTTATCGTAAAAATTTTATAATTATTATAAATTAAATTTTCGAGTAAATTAAATAATATTTAAAAATATTTAAATATTTTAATAATAAATATACGTTATTTATTTTAAATAAATACGTTATTAAAATTATTGAATTTAATTTGTAGTTTATTTATATTTTAAAAACCAAAAAAAAATATATATATTTATTAGAATTACGTAAAACGTAATACGTTTAATTAATATATTAATATTAATAATTTTAAAAAATAAAATTTTATCGATTTCAAATTTGATTATTATTTTTTTAATTTTGAATTCGTTTAATTTAATATTTCAAATTCGTTAAAAAATCAAATATTAATTTTCGTTGATAGTAAATTATTAAACAATACTAATATTAATTATAATATTTATAAAAATTTTTAATATATAACGATTCGTTAAATACGTTTTTATATTAGTAAATATTAAAAATAATTTCAATTATATTACAATATTTAATATTATATAATAAATTAATTAATAATCGAATAATTCGATAATTTTAAATTTATTAATCGTATTATAAAATATTATAAAATAATTAATCGATTATATAATATTATTTTTGAATAAATTTTTTTTTAGTAATTTTAACGAAAAATTATTTATATTTTTTAATAATATCGAAATTTAATTTTTCGAATTCGATTACAAATTAAATTATTTTATTTTTATTAAACGATTTCGACTTTTTAAAATCGTTGTATATTTTTTTTCTTTTTTTTGATATATAGTAAATATTTTAATAATTCGAATTTTTATAAATAAAATATTTTTTTTCGTTTTAATATATTATTAGTTTTTTATAATTAATTCGATTATTATATTAAGTATTTTTATTGAAATATTTACAATTTACAAAATATAATTTGTTTATATTTTAATAAATTTTTTTTTTAATTATAAAAATTTTAAAATTTATTTTTATTTTTATTTAAAATAAAATCGTATTATAAACGTTTTTATATAATTTAAAAATTCGATAAAAATCGAAAAAGCGTTTAATAATATTTTAATACACTTTAATAAATATAATAAAATTTATTTCGTATAATAATTTTTATTTGTATATTTAAACGTAAATTAAATTGTTTTTAAATTAGTTTTTAATATAATATTTTAAAATATTTGAAAATCGTTTTATTTAGATTTTACGTTCGAATTATTACGAGTATAATTATATTTTATTAATTGAATATTCGATTTTAGCGTTTTTCGATTTCGAAATTCGATTTTATAATTTTAATTATTTTATCGAAAAAAAAAGTTTTTTTTAATAAGTTTTTAATAATAAAATTTATTAATTTTATTAATAAATATAATCGAAAACGTATTATAATATTTTTTTGATTTAATATTTGTTTTAAAATATAAATTTTTAAATATTCGAATAAATATATCGAGTAAATATTTTTTTTTTATAATATTTGAATTTTTTATTATAAATTTTCGTTCGAATTCGTTTAATAATTAAATAAATTAAAATAATAAAAATTTTGACATTTTTTTAATTTTTAGTAATATTAATTTATTTAATAATATTAATAATAATAAAATTAATATTAAATATTAAAATTTCGAGATCGAATTAAATAATAAAAAAAAATTTAATATTAAAAAATATTTATCGAATATTGTATATTTTAAAAATATTATTAATAATATTTTTAATTAAAAATTTTTATATAATAATTTTTATATAATCGATAGTTTTAATAATATTTAATATTTTTTAATTTTATTAAAATTTTTATTTCTAAAAATTTTATTTATAAATATTTGATTTTTTTTTTTCGTTTTAATTAAATCGTTTATATTTTTCTACGAATTAAATATTTTTTTTTTTGAAATATTTATTTTTTTAATTTTTTTAATCGAATTATTTTAATAATATTATTTTTTAAATAATTATTTTTAATATTTATAAAATTATTAAAATTATTTATATTGTAAAAACGTAAATTTTATTATTACGAAAAAAATTTTATAAATTAATTTTTATATTTTGTACGATTTATACGAATTAAATTTTAATTATAAATTATTAATTTTTTTTTTTTTTTTTTTTTTTTTTTTTTTTTTTTTTT